>LPNX010490184.1:117185-155352 GCA_001517045.1 Pseudotsuga menziesii | reverse complement strand
TATATTAAAAATCATGTTTTATCATCGTTATAATTAATAATTTGAATTTTTAATAAATAAAAATTAAGATGAATTTACTTTGATAAATTAAATTAAAATAATTATTTTAATATTTAAATAATAAATTGTGAATCATGTTTTATCATCATTATTGTTAGTTTAGAATAATTATTTTACTATATCATGTTGTTTATAACCATATTTTAATAAATATGTCATTATGGCTTAGCATTTTTTTAACTTCAATATTAATTATTTGTTTTTTTATATGAAATAAAGCATTATTATATTACCTGATAACTTTGAAGTAAGGTTTGAATTGGAAATTTCTTTCTTTATTAACTTGAAAGTGTATTTGTCAATTCTCGCTAGTTTACTTGGTTAAGGTGTGGGTCTAGTTTGCAAGGTGACCTAATTTAATTCCCCTTAAGGGTGACTTAGTTGGGAGGCAACACCCAGAAATCTAACCAGTTGAAGGTTGTTGTAAACGATCCGTGATTTTGATGACTTAGATGCCCTTGAGTAGTGGTTTCTTAAACCACAAACCACTCCCGCAAATTAAAGAAATTAAAAATATATTTAAAACTATGTTTAAATTTTGATAAATAAATAGTTACTATCGAATATCAAATTCTATCTGTGCTTGAAATAGTGTCAAATATCACTTATTTGTAATAAGGAACACCTCTTTGTATTACTTATATTTACGTCAATATACGTTTTTATTTGAGATTTGGGATGGACTATGACCTATGCTTTTTCATCATCGAATTAGTATGAGACAAGTGTACTATCAAGATTGATTCTATGGCAATTGTTCAAAATTGAAAATAAACAATTATATAAAAAGGAATATAAAAAATAACTGGTAGCTAGCTGATGAATGGATAACTTGTAGCAATGCATGGATAACTCATAGTTGATGAATGAATAACCAACATTTCATGGCAGATAACTAGAAGAATGTGAGATAAAAAGAAAAAAGAATATAAAAAATAACTGATAATTGATAGATGGATAACATGAAGAATGTCAGTGATAACATGTAGCTAGGCAATGGTAACGCATAGTTGAACCTGTTTAACTAGAAGAATATGATGAATACAAAATTATTTCCAAACTGTCTTCCTTTCCATAACTATCTCTCAACCATTCGATCCCTATCGACCTGACCCAACCATAAACTGTGTGACCATGCTAACGATAGATAAGATACATGCTAAGCCCATTGTAACAGAGCGACGAGTGGTTTCAATTTTTGACCTTACTTAGTGGCACTATGATATAATTACATGGGTAATTCAACTATTTTTTTTACTTAACATTGTCAAAAATTCATTTGCAACATTCTAAGTTATTGCAATGCTTATGCTCCATTATCCTCATTTGCATGGTGCATTTTCATTATGTGGAATATGCTCTCTAAAACGTGAGGTAAGTTTAGAAAAAACAAATGATGAGTTTTATTTATTTTTTAATTTAATTAGTTAAAAAAAAGAATTATTTATATTTTTTTAATTATTAAAAAATAATATTATAGAATTCCCTTGAAAAAGGGAATTAAGTAAAGTTGTATGTGAATGACAATGTTATGTCTTAAAAAGTTTTTTAAGTAGGTTTTATGTTTTTGAAATAGGTTGTGGACTTGAGAAAAACATATTAGCATTGAAATCTTCTGTGCAAATGAAGTGAAAATTATTCTCTACACCACATATGTTGGAAAATAAATGTTAAGAATAGAATAAGATTTTATGTTGAATAAATAAACATATAAAGTAAAGAAAGAATCATTAAATATAAAGAATTGTAAAAAAAAATTAAAACTAAAACATATAGAATCCGTCATATCAAAATCCAAACATCAAATGAAAAATGATAACAATTTTTTTGAAAACAAAAATCATCCTTATAAAAATATAAACATTAAAATATATTAAATTGATTACATCAAAATCAAATTATTTTATATTAGGAAAAATATTGCATGTTAAACTCCATTTAAACTTTAAAAACACAAACTATTTCCATCTAAGCAACAAAATCTTCCTAAAATAAAACACCAAGATAAAATAACCACTAAAATAAAACCTTAAATCAAAATTCCAATTGGATGACTATTTCCATCTCATAATAATTTATAAGAAACAAAATTTTCCTAAAATAAAACACCAAGATAAAATAAAAGCCTTCAATAAAACTTCCATTGAATATAAGTTTCATAATAATTTTTTTTTTTTAACAAGAACGGTTATGTTGCATTAATCAGCATTCTGGCAAGCCAGAATCAGAAAGTTACAAATCTGAAGGAAGTTGGTGACCTCTAACAGTGCTGCCAACCTTCTTGTGAGTGTCTTGGGAGACAAATCCCATCTGCATCTAGAGGTAATTCGAGAGAATGACAAAAATTGCTTACATGAGTAAACTCTCACAAACTGTGAGCAAAGTAGAAGACAGAAGCAAAGCATTAAACCGAGTGGGATGAAATTTGCCCCTTAAAAAAAGGATCCAGCTTTTTCTGAGAACCTAAAGAAATGCTGGAGGCCGCCTCCTTTTCTCTACGCGCTTTATTGGACTTTCGCCCTCCGGTAAGGGGTGGAGACGCGACTGAAATGTCTTCAGGTTCAGAAGTTTCCACAGAGCCACTAGAGGGGACTGAAACAGCCAGACCTGCTGGGCCAGAGGGTTCAGGATTTGAAGCCCGAATTTCCCTGGCTACTACTGATTCTGGGGGGGCGGGATCCTGAAGACTTTCGTCTGCTGGAGGATCTTCCATAACTGCTGTTGCTTCTGGATCTAGGGCTTCATCTTCCTTCAGCGCATCAAAGCTGTTTTTATTTTCTAGAGTTGCCTCTACTGAATGAGTGGCCTTCAGAGCCTGGGCTGGCTCCTTTCGCCTTGGCTGCCTTCGCCGGTTAGTTACTGGCTGAAAATCACCTTCTTTAACTGGTCCCGCTCCCTCAGAGGCTTTGGGGCAGCTTTTTGCGAAATGACCGTAAGCATGGCACTGGAGGCACTTAAAAGGTATCTGCTCGTAATCCAGCTCTTGGATATGGCACCATTCTCCCAGGGAGAGTTGAATGGCTTCCGGAAGTCCTTTCTCAAGGTTAACCTCAACACAAATATGAGCNGACTAGTGCTTTGAAAGCTTCCAAAGGATCTTCTTCCTTCTCATTCATCGGATCTGGGGCCATCGTAGCAGGGCGGCGACCCCCAAAAGACAGGAGCAAAACCTGCTTCAAAACGCATGCAATGGACGCTCAGAAACGCCGATCCACGGCCCAACTCAACATTCGGCTGCTCCACGATCCGCGCCCCTGCAAACAAAGAACCAGAGAGGCGGCTAGGGTAAGCGCCTCACTCTCTACTCCTTCCGATCTCCTTCAAGCTTGCGTGGACCATTCGCGGATTGCCTCAATCGAAACTTCAAGCGAATGATTCACTCCATCGAGATCATCCTCGATCCATCGCCCCCGGCCGCGCGATCATAAGTTTCATAATAATTAATAATAAACAAAATCTTCCAAAATAAAACATCAAAATAAAATAACCACTAAAATAAATTCTTAAATAAAAATTCCATTAAGTATAGGTCGAGAAGTTAAAAAGTTAAAGAGAAATAATTATCATCCTCCCCAATTCAATTCTTGTAAATAACCACTACATTATAATTAAATAGATTATATAATCTAAACTTTTATATTAATTCTCGAGGTTAACATTAAACCTAAATTAAAATTTATAAAGCCATTGGGTGGTTACTTCATTGCTTTATTCAAAGACTAGCTCTTGTAAACTAACCTCCAGTTTGTATGTGAGTCCCAAAAAAAATTACCTGGGCTTCCAACAAGTCAGCTAGAAACCCCACGCTGATCACATACTCAACCCCTCCTCATAAGATTTGAACATAAAACCTTATAAACACCAAACCCCACCAAAAAAACCATTGAATGACTACTCCATTACTTTATTTGAACCGGATCTTGCAAGGCAACCTCATCAAAATGCTTTTGTATTGCATCCCCCAAAACCAATGCATTTCACGTTTTTCACACGACGAATGTATATACAGTCTATCCACATTGCCCTACCAAGTAATTGTAACCCATGTGCTGGATACTTGAGCGTACAGCCAGATGTTATTTTTTTTATTTCTTATTCCGATTTCAGTGAAGGGTTGTCTCACTTTCTGACAACTGCCGTGCCTGCCAACCCGTATGGACCCTACAAATTGACGTAAACAACAAAACCAAGCAATCTTTTTAGATATTGAAGTTATCGACATCTGGTTATCCTATGCTAACCCCTTTCCTTTTCAGGTTCTAATCAAGATCTGGACTTTAGGTCCACTTTTAACGTGGGTAAATCCGAATCCATTTTCATGTCTAATCAACCTTTGGGTTTCAAGTTCACTTTCACTCTCAGCAATCGATGGAAAAATCAGTGATATTTCACATCCCACCACCCGACATCAGAGCTATTAGATATGTCCCTAATTTGAACTGGGTGCAGAAGGGAAATCCTGATTCTTTCTCCATAAAATTGCTGCAAGGGATATTCACAGATGGGTGTCTGAAATTTGCATTGGGGTTCACATTCAAATGTCTAATGAATGTCTAATGAATGACTGGTAAATAAACATGTCTGCCCTTGGAATACCTTTGTTAGAATGTGTATATTGCTTAGCATGTTCTAGGTGGGCATGGAAACGCTGTATATACTCGGGACTCCATGACAGTGAACAATGGGCACTTGCCAATATTGAGGAGTTTGAACCTGTGCCAAGGATTTGTAGAATCATCCTTGCAGTCTATGAAGATGATTTGAGAAACCCTAAATGGGCACCCCCAGGAGGCTATAGGATGAATCCTGATTGGTTAGTGAAGAGAGTAACTTATGAGACCACAGAGGGCAGAGCTCCACCGTACCTGATTTACCTTGATCACGAGGCCCATGATATTGTTTTGGCCATTAGAGGCCTGAATTTGGCTAAGGAGAGTGATTATGCTGTCTTGCTGGACAATAAGCTCGGCCAACAGATGTTTGATGGAGGCTATGTGCATAATGGGCTTCTCAAGTCTGCTACTTGGTTGATCAGTGCTGAATCCGAGACATTGAAAGATTTGATTCAGAAAAACCCTTCATATACCCTGACTTTTGCAGGTCACTCACTTGGGTCAGGAGTTGCTGCCCTGCTTACTTTGGTGGTGGCAAACAACAAGAAAAATTTGGGTAATATACGCAGAAGTCAGATTCGGTGCTATGCAATCGCCCCTGCGCGGTGCATGTCACTTAACTTGGCAGTAAAATATGCAGATATCATCAATTCTGTCATATTGCAGGTATGCCTCTAGCATTTTGTCCGTCAGTTTCATGTTGGATGGCAAAATTAAAATTGTCCAATCGGTCAGGTCATTGAAAACCTGGTTTATTGCGTGCCGTATAAGTCACTTGGTTCGTGTTCAGTGACAAAGAAATTTAAGAAATCCAAAAATATATGTTTTGTTATAACTGAGCAGGCTCTACTGATCATATATATATATATCCTTTTTCCCTATATCTCTATATTTATTTTCTTTTAAATAAAAAAAGATTTTTTTTAAGCATTTTATTAAAAACAATAAATTTGAACAGATTTACATAGAGAAAAGAGGGGGGGACTCTGTTGAGAGTGCATTTTATGTATTTATTTTTATTTAAGTCTTGTATTACAGAATTACAAAAAAATGCATAAAGTACAAGTTAGATGCCGATCATAGGTTAGGTGATTGGTGCTGGGGGCTGGATGTTATATATGCATGTGAAACGATGCCATTGGCATTGCAGAAACAGAGTTCAATAATCACAACCATCTGGGTTTTTGCTTAAAATGTTTTTGAAATAGAATGCCTATCGATATTAGTTAAGGCATTTAAGCTGGTGTGTTTATTCTTTCGCTGATTGAATATCAGGCGACCTTTTTGATCCTTATGAAGCCTCCTATATAAAACATTCTAAAATTAAATTGGTATTCACAGAAGAAATCAAACAAGAAGCAACACAAGTTTTTGAATTAACTAAGAAATCATGTTGGAGAATTCCATTGAATATAATTCAACTTTGTACTTCTTCTCATTTTATTATGTGATTTCAATTTTATTTTTCCTCTTCCCAAACACCAGAAAATTGAAAATTTGCTCGAAAACTTCTATATGCAACACTCTAAAATCAAATTGGTATTCCAGAAGAAATCAAACAAGAAGCAGCACAAGGTTGGAAGTTTCCATTTAATACACTTAGACTCTGCTCTCCTTTCTCATCTCATTGTGTGATTTCAATTCTATATTTTCTTCTATTCCCAAATTGCTAGAAAAGTGAAGAATTTCCTTGTGAAATGGATTTTTTTATTGTTAAATCCTAAATTATATATTTTCAGCAGAGATTAATCCTAGTGGTTTGCTATTTTTTTGGACCAGAAAAATAATAATATTTCAGAACAACAAACTCATGCCCGAAGCACACATATACATTAGCATGGTCCTGTGGGAAAATTGATGTGATATAGTACATTTTATATGCACATTATTATTATAGTTTGTTTACCCTTGGGCTGATCATTAGGCCTGTTACCACCCAGTTTGCACTAGGATGATCATGAAGACTGAAGATGGAGATGATCACCTGAAAGACTAGCAGGGACAGTGCCTCGCTGAGCATTACTCTCTTCTTTTTCTTCTGCTTCTTTTTGGTTCCCTGTATCTCTTTTGCTCATGGTCAAAAGATGATAATTGTAAATGACATAACATTTATATTATATGTGTAAAAAATCGAACCCAGCTATGACAGTTATAGTAAAAGGTGCTCTGGAGTGTCTTTTTTACTGAGCATCCTTACTGCATCCATAGGTTGGTGTCTCAGTCCTTGGTATTTTGTCATGTATTAATAAGTCTCACCATGATTTTGTATTTTTTGGTTATTTTAGGTCTCTTAGGGGGGTATATGTTGAAAAATTGTATTAAAACGATTAAAAGGGGTGTCAAACACTTTAGTATACATCATACACCCCTTTAGACCTTCTCATTTAGCCTAACACATTCCTTGGAGACAAAATTCCATGATTTTTGCATGTTTCTTGACAAATTTGAGTGATTTTAGGAGGTAGGTAAAAGGGAATATTCCCTAATTCTTGCTCCTTGAGTGAGGTGTCATTTTTTATTGGATTTGGTCTCAATTAATCCCTATTTTTCCCCTCCTTGTTTCCTAGGTGGTGCATGAGGATCCCTTAAGCTCTAGTTAACTTTATGAGGTGTCAAATTACACTCTAGTTAACTTCATGAGGTGTCATATGATGCTCTAGTTCCCTCCACTTCATGAAATTCGCTTGCCCTTCTTGTTTTGTTATTTAAGCAAGCTCTCCCCTCTCTTTTGTTGGTTGTCAGTTGATGCTTATGCACAAGTCTTATAGTACTCTTGAAGGATTGGAATTGAATAAACTTTAAAGTGAAGACTTTGGAGGTCACATGAGGTGTTGCTTGCTAATGTGTGGATGCTATTGTCTTGCATTTCATATATGAGGTAATCTGTGTTGGTTTAATAGCTTTCTTCATCATTGGCCTTTGAAAGGGTATTACTTCCCAGTAGCATATGATCTATTTAAGTTGCTTAGTCATTAGATTTTTTTGTTGTTTGTTAGAGAGAACCTTAATTTAAACATTTTTTTGTAATAGGGGAATTGACAACTAGGATGGGGCTGGTACTTGCGTGACACGGGGTCCATGGGTCCAATCTCGTCCGCTACCACTATACCCCTAGGTGCAACCACCGAGCACAATGGAGCACGAGTTATCTGAGATTTGAACTAGCGACCTCTTACAAGGCTTACACAGGCTTTGCTGGCCGGTCTACACCCCGACGGGTGACCTTAATTTAAACATTATTACACTTGTATCTATGTTTTATTAACCCTTTCCTGTAGGTTGCACCAGAAAAAGTTTGGAGAGGAGATCCAATCTCCTCTATTGTTGTTTAACTAACATGCATGTCTTCATTCATCAAGAAGGTAATGGTTAGCCTAGCACAACCCCTTCAACTTTGTTGTTTTTACATGGACAAGCCGCTCTTTTGCAATTCTTTGATGACTCCATAGTCCAATTTGAAAGGCGTTCCTTTCTCTTCTTGCAACCCTCCTCTTCTATAAAACAAGATTTTCAACTGTGTTACATGCATGCAATATAAGATCTATAATTTTAAAGTCAAATAATCAGTAGTTTTATAATTGCATATTTTAGATCTACTTTGCATTTAATTTATATCATTAAGTAGATTTCTTTAAAATGTATTTCTAAGTGCATGCATGATTGCTACCCTAGGTGTTCATGAGGATTTTCGAAAAGTGGCTATAATAGAAAATTTGATAAATGTTGAGGAAGTTGGAAAATCCAAAACTCCTGCTTAAAGTGCCGCATCAGATTTTTTCTGCGTGTGCCTTTTGAGAGCCTTTTCATGGATTGTTCACCTTTTTAACGAAGCACTCCACCTTTTGGACAATTTCTATTGGAGTGTCACTTTTGTCTGGGGCTTGTTGACCATTTATGAAAGTTGTTTATCATTTTTGACCATGCCTCTTTGAGCCTCCCTGGGATAGTTCTAGGATTTTGGTAGATCTACTATTATTTTATCATAAAGGAAGTTGAAGTACTCTCCTATATAAGAGAGCCTCTTCCTTACTATGTCTTGTTGTTGTTGATTGGAGAATAAAACTACCTTTCGAACCAAAGGCTCTTGGATTTCTTGGGATCTTTCTCACATGTGAGGCATATCTTAGTGATTCTATATTGAAGTAATATGTATCTTCTTGCATTGTCAAATTTCTAGATCTAGTCCAATAGAAGGGTAATCTTACTCCATTGGAATTAAGTAGGGAATAATCTCTTTACTTGTTACATGTTCCAGTCTTGTAGCTGGCTTGTGATTTGTCATCTTAGGAGGGGTTGCAAGTTCAAGTTTGCATAGGCTAGGGTATGTGCAAGACTTTAAATATTGAAGTTGTATGCTTTAGGGTGATCAGGGGAAATTTTATGGGTGAAATTTAGCCTAGGATAATTTTTGATGTTTTTTTCCATAAATTTTTTCACTAATTTCAATTTTTTTCTAAAATGATTTGCTCAAATTCCATGGAATAAAAATTTTCTACTCTAAACATAACCAAAATTGTCAATAAACTATATAAAATCCTTATAAATTTGGAAAATATCGTCAAAGATTTAAGAATTATTAAGATTCACCAAGGTCAAATTATGGATCCTTAAATTTTTACCCTAGGGCGACCTTTCCTTGGAAGGATTTGCTTGAAACCCCAAGGCTTGGGAGGAATTCGTCATTCTTTGCAGGTATTCTAGCTAAGTACTCTCAAACAAGGCCCAAGGAGAACTATTCTGGGACTCCATTTGCCCAACGATGAAAGGCACTTGTCTACCATTCCATTCTATCAACCACAAAACTCCAAAAATATTTTTCCTTTTTGCTTTCTAGAGTGAAATCTAGTTATTTCAAGGGAACAATAATTTTCAGATTTCTCCCTCCATCAAGCCAATTTAATAACTCATACTTTAACATCATTTTTACACTTGATTTCTTTGGTTTTGTTTATGTTTTTTTTTTCATTTTATCACAACAAAAATTGCAGAAATAAAACTGCCCTAATAACTCCATAAAATCTCTTTTTAAGGTTAGGGTTTCATGCTAAAGTAATCACATAAAATTTCTGGGTTTTATACTAATGTTTCATGGTTTTTTTATGTGGTTAAATGGCTCAAATTGCATCTTAAACAATTTTAGAAATTCATAACAGCAAACTAATATTAGTTTTGGAATTTTTATGGGCATCTAGCATATTGAAATTTTTGCTTTTTTCATGGTTTAATTTTTTGTTTTAAATATTTACTGAATTTTGGAAATTTCTGCATTTTCTTGCTTTAGTGCATAACAACAATCATCTTCTAAAACCAAGTTATATTTAGTGTTCATTTGGTTATTATTGGATCATAGTTTCATTTTTATTAAAGCACATTGATGTAAATTTTGAAGCCCTAGGGGATTGCTGTACTATGTTTCTTTTTAATTAAATAAATCAAATATGAACTTATTTTACCACATAAATAAATATTTTTGAACATGTAACAATCACACATATAGTTGAAAATGAACAACAGAAACATAAACACGATATGTGTGAATTCTGTCCTTCAAATCAGCTTATCATTTAATATCAAAACTTACAAGGACACCTCAAATATATTATTAATAGTGTGATGTATATAATTGTTGTAGTGTGTATTGTATTCAGTTATGTTGTTATATGTAGTAGGTATATAATTAAATATATTTGTTTAAATAATATATGTATTATAGTGTTGTATTATATATTTTTAATATTGTTATATAATATTGATTATGATGTAATATATTATGTATTTATTCAATAATATGTGAGTGATATTAATTAAATATTATATAACAATATTAAAAATATATAATACAACACTATAATACATATATTATTTAAATAAATATATTTAATTATATACCTACTACATATAACAACATAACTGAATACAATACACACTACAACAATTATATACATCACACTATTAATAATATATTATATATGTATATTATAATATTATATATATAATATGGTACTGCCCTTGCAGTCTTCAACCTTACTAGTTGATTTTCTTCCTGCTGTCTGCATTCTCTCATTCTTGGCTTCATTTGTGTGTGTTCCTCACACAACTTCCTTGGTGTGTTTCACTACACAAGTCCTCTCATCTTGTCTTTATGCTTTGAGAGAGAACTAATCTCCTCCATTCTTGCAACTGGCTTCCTAGATTCTAGCAACCATTATAAACTAATCTCCTTAATCCTAGCAACCACCTTATTTAACAAGGTGTATGGCTAAGATTATAACAAATCCAACTCGCTAATATTTTATAATATTTCATTTAGATTTGTAAGACTAAGAGGTCAAAAAAATTTAGATTTTCACCTTTATTTAAGTGAAATTACAAGATGGTATGATTTCCGACTTTTACTAAGTCTTGAACTTTTTTTTCGTGTGTTCACACGTAACCTATGAAAAAAGCTCCTCCTCGATTTACATTTTTCAACAACCTATATTGGCTAAATGGTTCACTCTTAAATTTGGTAATTGCTTGTGTAATTTTGTTCATCTTGTTAGATATGTTTCAAATGTCTTGGATAATTTAATTATGGATAAAGTGGATATTATTGTCTAATTTCCTAATTGAAGCGTTGACATTAAAACACTGAATCAATTCCACCTTTAGTGAAGTGATTCTCATCACTTCAAGAAATCTATAATATCATTTAAATGTAATACCTTGAGTGACACCTTGCTTCAGAAATCTTTCTCGAGCAAGGCTTCACTTTGGGCCACAACTTCATATAATTTAAAGTATAATTAGGCAACTTGTTTCATCGCTAATGTCAATTATGGGATGTGTTTATATTGGAGCAAATGAACCCATTGTTTAAACATGTGGCATTGATCTATTGTGAGTTATATTTTTGTAAATATCCTTAAATTTATAGAATTGATGATCTAAATGTCCATGGTTTTATTATTATTATTATTTTTCTTTTAACAAAAACGGTTGAAGAACTTTTTATAAAAAATGAGTAATTAACTGTTACAATAAACTGGACACAGACTGCTCCCAGAGGAAGAGCAAGTTCTGCCTCCTTTTGCTTCCTTTTCCATTCTATTTTTTCATTATCATTTACTATTCTATGAGTATTGTAACTCCTTATAAATTGCCCAAGCAGGATAATACAAAAGCAGAACATTCCAAAAATGTAATGGATAGGTGCACTGTAAAGGGATCCAAATTCTCTCGTAAGCCTGTTGATCACATAATAGGTCTTCGCAATCTAGTCCCACTCCCTTATTGGCCATACTGTCCGCTTGTTTTTTATTTTCTCTCAAAACATGAAGGAAGTTGATAGCTTTGTAGTCATTTACCATACATTTTAATAGATGATGAGTCTTGGTAACTGGATTCTTTCGATTCCTCGTTAGTTTTCGTGCTTCCCCAATGACCATACACGAGTCACCGAAGACCACAAATTCCTCAATGCCATCTTTCCTTGCCGGCTCCAATCCTTTTATTAATGCTAACCATTCTGCCCCATTGTTACTCTTCTTGCCGATTCCCCAAGCGTACTCTTTCACCTTTGTTCCTTCAGAATTGAAATAGACTCCCCTCGCCCCTGCCATCCCCGTCCATGGTTTTATTATTGTTCAAATGATATCTTAAGTATTTTCAAGCAAGTTTTTGATGTATTTAGCATTTCTACTTCATATGTTCAAGCATTATTTAGGAATTAACTTGATCTAAATCACACACATTAGTAGGTTACATTTTAATCCCCTTAGCTCTCTTCAATAATCCACATCTAATGAACACCAGGGAAGCCGCCCTTGACCTTAGGAGCTGGTGAAAAGAGAGGGAAGTTTGCACTGAAGTGACTGTTGTCACGAAATTTATAGGTCTCTGAATATTGCAGAGAACCATGACCACTACACTTGTGATACCTTAGGGCCTTTCTCTAATGTGTCATGTTGGGCAAGGACCTCTCTCTTTAGGCTTCCTGGATCCACTAGGGACAATTCCAAACTAGCCACGGGAGGTGTCTCCAATCCTGTTTTTCCAAGTACTCACCGAGAGATCTCAGCTTTCTAAACGTAATCACACGGTTTTGGATACGACTACAGAGTACTCTTGGAGTTTAAGCAAAAGTAATAAAATGGTACCCTGGGGAGTCTCGCTATAGGGGTGAAAATAGATAAGAACAGTAAGCAAACAACTCCTAGAATGTCTTTAACAAGCAACGTATGTATGAAGAATGATTGTAGAAGCCGCTTGGAAAATGCAGTAATCCACTTGGTAAGTTTAAGGATGGCTAGAATAAGTTTTAGTGAAGGCTGTCCTGAATATGTACTATTAAAATAAACAAACCAGCACATAAAATATATCTAGCAGGCTGATATGAAGTACAACAAATTGTTTGGGTTCTAGAGACAAAAGAACAAACCACCACTAGTGGCCTTGGGCTTAATATGTGAAACAAGAACAAGTTAGGGGCAAGATTGGGGTTGAGATAGCTTAGAGAATGACTCTAACACCTGATTATGTTCGCTGTAGTAAAATATTACATATATGAAACATGTGAACAGCGAGGTAAAATGTGCAAATGATGGGAAAAGAACAATACCCAAGTGGCTGAGAATGACTCTAAGACCAATGCCTAGAAGAGGGGCAATATGGGGTCTATAAATACTCAAAACAATAACCCAAAACAACCCCTTAATAGGCATGCAAGCTACAACCAACTAAATAATACTCAAAGCCCCCTCATGCCATACAAAACCGAGAAGAAAAAGTGAAAATATAGGTGACAAATGGTTTTCAGATATTTTTAGCAAAAGTTTTGTGGTACTCACCTCTATTCTAAATGATCAACGAAGTGTTCTTTCCTCCCCAACTGCTCTTGAGTAGATGCCAAACTTTTTTTGTTTGGGCGCACTTGACAGCTCTCCACCTTTCTCTGCCTGCCACACAAATCGATTTGGTTAGTGATCTCACAAATATCATATTAAATTTGAATGAAACAAGTAAAGAAAGCATGCAAATCCAGATGGGAACTAGTAAGAAATAGAAGGTTAGAAGACAAATCGATTTCTCTATGCAGAGCACCCCCTTAGGCTAGACAACTAGGGCGCACTTGGCACCTATGTGTTGAATTTTAGGAGGCAGTGATGTTTTAATACACATAATAAACATAAGTGCATGAACATGTAAATTCAGATTCAGAATAGTGCTGCTAATAAAATTTAAACTATAATAAGGCAAGAAAATAATTTTCATCTCTTTCAACTCAATGCTTTGCTGGTCATTGCGTTAATTTTAACGCTCTGCTGGTCACTGCGTTGAAGTTGAGATGTTTTACTTCGAATATCATGTACATGAAAAAATAGATACAGTATTAGCAAATCATACCATTGTTGGATCCACTTTACACTTAGATATTTCTGAGTTTGATCTTGTCACCGAAGGGACAAGTCAAACTGGGTAAACCATATACGTACCTTGAGAGAGAGGGTTAAAGCAAACATAAACAGACCTCAGACTCTTAGTCATCAGAGAGAGATGTCAATCAAAAGTACATGCTAGAGTAATTCAGTCATGCCCAAAACATTCATGCTAAGGACACACAGTCACTTAGCACAAGAGACACTTAGTCATACTTAGCACAGTCAAAACTCTCTGACAGTCATGATGATAAATACACAGTCCACACTCAGGGAAAGGAACCCAGCACACAGAGGTAAAACCCATAAGGACTCACGTTGAGATAGACCGTGGGGACAGATCATGAGGTAAGTCTGCAATAAATCACACAGAGGTAAAAATGCAATGATAGGTCGTAAACACTCTCACACAGAGATCAGTTGCAGAGACAGGCCATGAAAAATACAAATCGCAGAGATCAAGCAAAGTCCGTGAGGAATCACGGTGAGGAGTCATGATGGCCACCAAAGATCACAAAATAACCAAATCGCAGAGGTCACCCAAACCAAATCACGGAGACAGCCGTGAAACCAATATCGCAGAGGTCACTATAAGCTAGAGATAAGACTCGTGGAGAGAAACGCGGAGAATCAGCTCAAAGGGAAAAATTGCAGATTCAAGTCTG
The DNA here is from genome assembly GCA_001517045.1 of Pseudotsuga menziesii. Classification (NCBI taxonomy): domain Eukaryota; kingdom Viridiplantae; phylum Streptophyta; class Pinopsida; order Pinales; family Pinaceae; genus Pseudotsuga; species Pseudotsuga menziesii. The sequence continues at coordinate 140,598 of LPNX010490184.1, read as the reverse complement.
TGAAAATTCATGCTTAGGAGATCGCAGAGATAAATCATACATCCAAATCGAGCCCAGGATTAATCACAAAATCGGCTGAGAATAAAATCACGAAGATACCAAGCAGAGAGCACAGTGGTGAAGCCTGTGTGGGAGATGTAAAACCTGTGAATGAAGTCACAGTCGTGAAGGAGGATATCGCAGAGAGAAGTCGCAGCCCAGAAGAAAGAGATCAGCGTGAAAAGGCCGCAGGTGAACCATGAAGGAAGCCATGGAGAAAAGCACGCGAAAGATCAGGACCGCGGGTGAACCGTGAAGGAAGCCAAGGAGAAAAGCACGTGAAAGAACCGGAGGTCATATCATTCAGCCACAATGGATTTCCAAGGTAAGATCTATATCATATATATATTGAAAGATACTTTAGGTTAGCATACGTCAAAAAATAAAGTGGTCCACAAAATCCAAAAGTAAGAAATAAAAAAAACATAAGGTAAATTAAATGGACCAAGTGTCTTTATTAATAAAACCATAAATGTTTTATTATTAAGACCATAAAGTAAATATAAGACTTAGGATAGGATAAAGTGGTCAACAATAAAACCAAAAGTAAAATGGTCAAGAAGATAAGGTAAAAGGTCTAATGATTTAATTAATAAAAATCATAAACAATAAGTGGTCCAATGGCCATTTAGAACAACCATTAGGTAAATGTACTTAGGATAAAATCCATAAGTCATCATAATCAAAGGTACACCCAAATGCGAGTGTCAAAACCAAGTAAGGTAAAAAACCAAGAGTCAACAAGGGGACCACAAACCACACAACCATAATATTTAGCGTGAACCAAACAGGTGGACAAGCATTCATCAAAAGGACCAAAGACTTTGAACTTTTCTCTCTCAAGGTACAATGTTTTATATATACTTTTGTCATCACTGTATAAAGTGGAAGATCCAAACGGATGGTACAATCCTTTTGTCCTTAACACTGCTCCTAAGGGTTAGGCACTAGGGACATCGTCAAGGGGTGGCCAGTCCCTTGAGAAGCAACCTAGCAATAACCAATTAGGAGAGGGGACATCATTATCTTCCATTCTTAATGAATGGCTTTCAGCCTTACGCTGAGTTTCGGTGTCACACTGAATCAAGTTGATCAATCCCTGGACCCTGATTGGGTCCTCCATTCTCTCGCAGAATGGTTCTCAGTACTAAGCTGAGTTTCAGTCTCACACTGAAAGTTGATCAACTACCTGCAGGACCTACTTGGACATCGTGTCCTTGGTTCAAGACCAGAATATATCTCTGCCTCTACCTGCAGGCTCTACTTGGACATCGTGTCCCTGGTTCCAAACCAGAATACCCTAGAGGCATATAGGGGCCCTAGCCACATGCTAGGGGCTTTGCCATGGCATCAACCTGCTTGGTCCTAGACCAAGAACCCCAGGAGACTACTGGGGGCCCTAGGGTACCTTCTAGGGTCTTACTCTATCATAGTCAACTGACTAGGGTACCATCCTCTATGAGAATGGGTCTCGCAGCTGCACAAACTTTAACACTATGGCCCTTTTCAACCTGCACAAACTTTAACACTATGGCCCTTTTCAACTTGCACAAAAACTTTATTAAAATCGTCCCAAAGCAAGATAGATTCAACACTTAACATAAACAGGGATCGACAAGAGTCCATATCCATTTTCCCAATCCGAAAATAAGAGAACCGATAACCACAAAATTTTGGTTATTGTATTTTTGAAAATGGCCTAGAGTACATACAATAGAGAGCTCACTCTCTTTTATAGATGGATGTTAGTTTTTACAAGATTATAGCAGTATAACTTAATTGCAAATAAACAATAGGATCTCTAGAAGAAAGACAAAGCACATAAACAAAGAACACAAGAGTTTATCCTGGGAAACCCAATCGGGAAAAACCCAGCAGCCTTCGTATAGAGATGATAGCTTCTGAGAGAGAGAGAGAGAGAGGTCTCTCCAAGATAAAAGCCCATAAAACACTCCTTTTGGCTGATGCTGCAAACTTCTGCAGGAGAGAGCGAACTAGCTTGTGTTGGATGAGTGAGTTAATGAGGCGCTTGGCCTCTTTATTTATACTCGTTACGAAACTTACTTTTACCCTAACTGGGCCGACTTGTCTAACTGACCGGGCCGACATACCTTGGGGAAATACAAAAATAATATTTATTTTATTCTTTTCTTTACTTAATCTTCCCAGGGTTTATATTGATTCTTTCTAGGGTTTACATGAGTAATTACATCAGATAATCTCTCGTGGGATGTCCAAGGAAATACAATACAAGTACAATAAGAATAACTTATGAAGTTGCACACATTCCAACACTCCCTCTCAACAAGGAAGGTATTCTTTAGATATGGTCATCATTAGTATCATGATCATCTCGGTCTCTTCTGTACATCTCATATTTCTCGATCATCTCTATACATTCTGAAGGTTGTCAACATGGTCTCCGTCTGTCGAGAGGTGTTATCATGTATCTGATCCACTCATTCCATCGGTAGATCTATCAGCTCTGCAACTCTACACAGTTCATTGGAGAGTACAATAATCAACATCTTATCTGCTACGAGTCTCATGCTTCATCTTATCGTGAAATACGGGATTCACCGACATTTGTATACAACTCTGATTATCACAGTGAATTACAGTTGGTCCTGGAATCTGACCAAACAATCTTGCAAGGAGTTTTCGAAGCCATACTGCTTCTCGGGCTACTGTACTGGCCGCCATATACTTGGCCTCCGCAGTATTGAGTGCTAATAGGAGGTGCTTGCTGTACCTTGTTAGAGGTTGACAAGTGAAAGAGAGGGAAGTTGCGAAGCAAGGGAGGTCATTAAGGATCTATAGCTGGTGGGATTCTCCAAGTTGTAGGAGGTGCCTGCTGTACCTTGTTAGAGGTCCCAAAATATCATTAGATGATCAGTGAAGACCCTTAGAAACTGGATTGATCTCCTGAAAACAGAACACGTCCCTAGAACGATCATGTACATGGACTTGGAGGACTCTGGTGCATTCATTAAAGTCACCCAATAGGATGACCTCTCCCATTGTGGAATGCTGGATGATGCTAGAGTATAGATCCAAATATGGGTTGCTGTCAGGTTCGCCATGGATAGCAAACTGTGATGAGGCTTGGGGAAAAAAGCAAACTACTATGAAGATATCTTTTGGGAGAGGGGTAATTTGTTGAGCCAAACCCACATAAACTTGGCAACCTCATCCGTTGTAACAAAAGAAACTCTATCTCGCAGAGACTCTCGCACAAAGTTGTTGAAGAAATGTAACTTTAGAATATATTCTTTTGTACTTTTATTATATTATTATTATTCCTCCCTAGGGAGATGTCCTTAATGTATTTGGTCATGTAAAAGTCATGAGGTAAAACCTTCGTTGTAAGTCGGGTCAATAGTACCCACAAAAGTATTTTATAAAATGTTATTTTGAGTCTCCCTAGGTAAGTCGGCCATGTTTAGAGCAATAGGACGACCTAGTTAAGTTAAGATATTGCTTACTTGATGAGTATAAATAGGTGAGGCGCCTCCCTCGTTTATACACACTTCGCACTCAAGTAAGTCGCAAGAGAGAGGAGTCTACTTGAGAGAGGAAGCTATTAGTCTTGTTCTTGGGGTTTTACACTGTACTTGGTTGAATTCTATATTGAGGAACTTTTATTGGGTTTTCATCCCCAAGAGGGTCTCCCATGATAAATGAGTCAAATCTTTGTGTTGTTCTTGTGCTATTGCACTTGTCTTTCTTTCAATGATCCTGTTGTTTTTAGCATAAAGCTTTTAAAATTCTAACATGTTATAAGAGCTAAACTGAAAGAAGTCATTGCGTAACATCTTATGCAACAGTTTAACAAGCTAGGGTTTACTAGTCTGGGAAACTCCCTCCACATATCACTTGAAAAAGGAGGACCATCTAACTTGCCCTAGGAGGGCACATCTTTCTATCAAAACAGTTTTTAGTTATGTGAATTTTCAATTTTGACCTACCACTATTGCTGGGAAAACTAGGGCATCAAGTATTTTGCAGTGTGGTCCACAGATTCGGGAAAAGGAGTACACTAATCAGCTCGCCTTGAGGAGGCACATCTTTTCCTCAAATAAGATTTGCAAGTGACCATAGTTGGTGATGGCCTAAAATCTGTTAAGGCCTTCATATGAGGATCCTTTCGATAAGTGTAAAAGTTGTTACACTATTTCTAGGTTTCTACCTTCCAAATGGTAAAAATATTACCTCTTGAGTCTGCTGTTTTATGCACAAAACATTATTATATATATGTATACATAGTCAAACTTAGCAAGTCAGAACTAACTTAACTTCTCTATCATCTTTGGTGGTCTTCGCTAATTTCTTCCCTTTATAACTTAACACTTTACAGTGTAAACCCTTAGCATTCAAATGGACATATCACTTAACCTTTGCATATGAACTCAACTCTCGACCAAGTTCTTATCACAATGCCAATGGCCATTAATCCACTTGGAACTTTGCCTGCGAGGTGTTCTTTGGGCCATCGATCAATACGATGTCCGATCTCCACCGTGGGTTTGCAAAACTATTTGTCAGACCATTCTATGCCATTGTTTTTCCCTTGAAAATGCTCAGCAACCGTCGATCTCTCCTATCAACACTCAGAAACCGTTGATGCCTTGTGGGTAAACCTCCATTCCCTCTCTGTGCAACAAAACAATACCTCTCCCTGCAATCCACACAAGATATCAACAGATTTCTTTCAATCGATTAGCCAATCGATCAATACATTCACAAGAAATGATTCAAGCAAGAATTTGCTTTCGATTTCAAACAATGAACTCAATCAGCAATTGCCTTATGAGGAAATGTAATCCTTTGCATAATAATAAATCGATTTTCTGTCTAACATTCATTTGATTTCTCTCTACACAGAAACTCCATACGCGAGCCTTGTCTGCCTTCTCCTCCATGCAATCTTCAACTTAATACACTCGTTTAACTTTGCAACTCCTCTACGCAGAAGTCATCATTGACTCGTGCGCTCACATTACCCTTGGATTATAAATCTCATTTTGTCTGTCCTTCAGACAGTGTACACAGAGTATGACTCTATTCGTTGGATATTTTTTTGAGCTAACATATTCATGGCTTCGGCCTTCAAGCTTGTCATAGACTCAACACAAGATCTGTGAGCCTCCAATACTTGCATGCTTCCAATCATGCAGAGCGTCCGGCTTTCAAAGCCTTCCTAAGCCTTAAATGGCCTTTACAGGGTTTACATGCACATTACAGTTATACATAGGATTTCCATCATTCACTTAGATTGTCCAACATATTACACACAGAATATAAAGAACGATCACACACAGTACAATGAATCTATTTTTCCATTAACACAATAAAAAAAACCACACATGCGTCATTTTCCTGAAACCCTAGCTATGGCCTGGTATTCATTCAACTGACCATCCTCCCTCCTCTCGAGACTTCCTTTTTTTAAAATTTCAAAACAGAACTGAGGTTCTCTAGCTCTTACCACTAGTTCCTAACATTTAGCAACTAATTATATTCTTAGAAAGTTACATTCATGTCTTCTATAACTCATCTAACTACTAACTGAAAACAAGTAGTTGCCTACTCAAGTCGTCCCATCTCTTAAGGGATTGGTTACATGACTCATTACTCATGGACTCTTAACTACTAATCACATTTCCTAACTAATCTTTAGTAGGAAATAAAGCATTTTTGTACATAGAAGTTACAATTAGAAATTACAATGAGCCCTCTTGGCTTGATGTCAGAACCTTTAGGTCTGACTAGAAGAAAGACAAAGCACAAAACAATAACACAAGAACTTTTATCCTGGGAAACCCAAATGGAAAAAAGCCCAGCAACCTTTGTATAAAGATAATGATCTTCTGAGAACAAAGAGAAGAAGAGAGAGAGAAAATGTCTCTCGCAGAAATAACCCCAGAAAAACACTCTTCTAGACTGTTGGAGCACACCTTTTCTGTTGCGCTTAGTAGCTGTGAATGTGTGTAATAATGAGGAGGGGCGCCTCCTATTTATATCGATTTTCCACTAGGAAAATCACTGGGGTCGACTTCTCTTGGGGAAGCAATAAAAATATATTTTATAATTTTATTTTTATTTCTTTCTTTTGCTTGCTTTTCACCCCAAGGTTTACAATGAATAATTACAACAGTATAATCTCTCGTAGGAGCTACAAGGAGGTGCAATAAAATAGCTTCTGAAGTTGCACAAATTCCAACACTCCCTCTCAACAAGGAAGGTATTCTTCAGATATGGTCATCGTCAGCATCATGAACATCTGGGTCTCTTTTGTACATCTCATCCGTCTCGATCATCTCTATACATACTAAAGGTCGTCAACATGTTATTCTAAGGTATTTTATCATTTGTAGTTCCATCTGCTACCTGTCTGTCTCATCTGTTGATGGGATCCTCCCATGCCTGGCTTGAGAACCCGGACAAGCAAATGTGCACAACCATCTACTACATGTTCGTCTCATCTGCCGATGGGGTGCTCCCATACATGGTTGAGAACCTGAATGAGTAGAGGTACCTGTGCAATCACACATCCATCTACTACCTGTCCGACTCATCTGTCAATGGGATTTCTCCCATACTTGGCTAAGCACCTGGACGAGCAGAGGCACTTGTGTGAACCCGACCATCTACTACCTGTTCGTCTCATCTGTCGATGGGATTTCTCCCATACCTAGCTGAAAACCTGGACGAGTAGGGGTACGTGAGCAAGAGCATGGTAAGTGTTTCTCAGTCATCTTTCCCTCTCAAGGAGGGATACGTTCTCTTCTACTCCAAGTCCAAGTCTTTCGCAAAAGTATTCAAACTTTACCCTGGGGGAGAGGCTTGGTGAGAACATTTGCAGTTTGGTTTGGTGTTCATCAGATACATCAAGGACCCAATCAGCTAACGATACATAGTGGGATCGATCAAATTTGAATCTGAAGCAGAATCTTTCACCTTCTTCAAATTTGCATCCATCGGAGTAGCTATGGACTTGTAGTCCAACATTTTGAATCTCTTCAGTATATTTATGGTGTATTTTCCTTGACCTAGGAAAATCTCCTTCTACCTCTGCCATACTTCTAATCCCAAGAAGTGATGCATCAATCCAAGATCCTACATTTCGAACTCAGAGGCGAGTTTCTTCTTACACCATATGATAAGTTTCTCATTTCCAGTGAGAAATAGGTCATCACCATATAGTACAAAAATTAGTGGCTCATCATTCACAACCTTGTAGTAAAGGTTGGGGTCTGCATCACTTTTAGTGAATCCTAGACTCAACAGGAATCCGTCTATTCGTCCATACCAAGCACGGGGTGCTTGCTTGAGTCCATATAAAGCCTTTTTCAGCTTGCATACATGAGACTCCTTCTGGTTGTTCAATATATACTTCTTCCTCAATAATACCATAGAGAAAGGTTGTCTTGACATCCATTTGATGCAACTTCCATCCCACAGCTGAAGCAATAGCAATGATTGATCTGATGGAAGTTTATTGAGCCACGGGAACAAATGTCTCATCATAATCGACTCCCTTTTTTTGAGAGAACCCTCTGGCAACAAACCTAGCCTTGTATTTTTCAATACTCCCATCTACTCCATGTTTGATTTTGTATAGCCACCTGGAAGTTACAATTGACTTCCCCTCAGGTCTCGGTACAATCTCCCACACATCATTCTTCATGATGGATTGATATTCTTCCACCATGGCATCCTCCCAAACTTGGTGTCTGGATGCTTCTTCATAAGTGGTGGGTTTTGAGTCAATGATGTGACGTGGTGGGTTCTGAGTCAATGATGTGACTCATCAATGCTACATAACTGGAGAATCTCTGAGGCCTTTTGCTTTCTCTGAAAGTGCCATGTGGAGCTTCATGACCCTCTGCATCCTGTAAGGTCTGTTGTGCCCACCTAGGTCTTTTCTCGCTTACTGCAATATTTCTGGGATCTCAACTGTCTTGATTGGATCGATGGTTTCATCTTTCTTTGCTAACTCATTTTGAATTGGAGGGGGAGATGATCTCATCTCCATTTCCTCATCATTGATCTCCATGTCTGATCCTCTTCCTTTCCTGACAACCATCTCTTCTTCAAAGGTCACTTCCTTGCTAACTTCAATCTATCTAGATCTCGGGATATAAATTATGTAGGCCTTTGAAGATTCATCGTATCCCATGAAAATTCCCTTCTTGCCTAAAGGTTCTAACTTTGTCCTTTTCTCCTTGGGCACATGTATGTAGATTGGACAGTTAAAGATTCAGAGGTGACTTACATCAAGTTTTACTTCTGTGAAAGCTTCTTTCGGAGTCATGTTCTTTACTATCTTATGTGGGCATTTGTTCTATACGTATACAACTGTTATGGATGCTTCTTCCCATAAGAACATAGGAAGACTCTGGTCATGTATCATGGCTTTGGCTGCCTCCACAATCGTTCTGTTCTTTCTTTCAACAACCCCGTTTTGTTGGGGGTTGTAGGGAATTGTTAGCTCCCTCTTAGTTCCTGCTTCTTTGCAGAAATCATTGAATTCTATGGAGTTGTATTCTCCTCCATTATCTGATCTTAGAATCTTGATCCTTTTCCCAGACAAATTCTCGACTCGTGCTTTGAATTCCTTGAATTTATTGAGTACTTCCTCGAATTCCTTGGTCTTGAGAAAATATATCCAAGTCTTTCGTGTATTCTCCTCCATTATCTGATCTTAGAATCTTGATCCTCTTCCCAGACAAATTCTCGACTCGTGCTTTGAATTCCTTGAATTTACTGAGTACTTCCTCGAATTCCCTGGTCTTGAGAAAATATATCCAAGTCTTTCGTGAGTAATCATCAATGAAAGTTACATAGTATTGATATACTCCCAATGAAGCAACTGTCATTGGGCCACACAAGTTAGAGTGCACTAGATCCAATATTTCTTTGGATCTGCTCTCACTATCTGGGAAAGATTTCTTGGCATTCTTGCCAACTGCACATCCTCTACATGTTCCATCATGGTCTACCTGTAGCACTGGTACACCTGTAACTATGTTCTTTACTGTTGGGAGAGCTTCTATAATTTATACGAGCTAGTCTTATGTGCCATAGCTCACTCATACTTGTAGAGTAATGAACTAGGGCTTGGACTGGTAGTGTTCAGTTGGTACAAGCTGTCCTCTCTCATACCAATTACCTTGGCTGTATCCATGCTTGAGTTCTTCTGCCAAGCAAGTACTTTTCCATCTGAAAATGCTACTTTGTATCCTTTGTCTTCTAAGGGTGAGATGGAAACAAGATTTCTTTTCATACCAGGTACATAGAGCACATCACTTAAGTGTAGAGTATCATTGGACTCTAGCTGAAGGGAGGTGGCCCCAGATCCCTTCACAGTGTAGTTAGCATCATCTCCAAGTACAACACGGAGATGAGAATCTTTCTCAACTACTTCTGAGAGATTTTCTTTATATCCCGTCATGTGTCTAGATGCACCACTATCTATGAGCCAAGAATCACTAGTGGTGAGAACACTACCTAATAGAGCTGATATGAAGAGCAATTCTGTATGATCTTCATTCTTTTGTTTCTTGTGATGATGATATTCTTCTACATCAGCAGTTGAAGCTTCATGATTCCTTTTGTATGAACTTCAACAGCTACTGGCATAATGATCGTATTTCTTGCACCTGTAGCATTGGATCTGAGATAGATCCTGCTTTTGTTTCTTGAATCTTTTGATCTGGGGGAGGACTTGATCTCTTATCTTGGTGCTTGTGGTTGAAGGACTTCCTTCCCTTTCCCTTGCCTTTCTTGGCATGAGATACGAATGCTTGATTTTCCTTAGGTTGAGCAGCATGAAGTCTTTGGCGTGCTGCTATTCTTGTCTCTTCTTGAGTGCATTTTGCCCATAGCTTATCAAATTTGGGCAGCTTGGTTCGACTACTTAGGGTTTGGATGAAGGACTCCCAAGATGGTGGGAGACCATTCAAGGTGGTCATAACAAGATCCTTTTCTTCAAGGTTGTCTCTGCTGGACTTTAGCTTGTCCCAAAGCTCGGTGATCCTCATGAAATATTAGGTAATATTTTCGGACTTCGTCATCTTCATATTCGACAGTTTATTCCTCAATGTGAGAGTCACATTGATGCTACTGTGTTCAAATAGATTCTTTAAGGTTTTGAACATCTTCCTCGTTGTCGTCTTTTTTGAGATATGAAGAACCAAATGATCTCTAACTGTGTCCACCAAAATCCTTCTTGCTTTGGCATCATTCTTCCTCCAGCGAGGTTTGTCTTCTTCGGCTTCTGGTTCTAGGACCTTTGCATTTACAAACTGTAATAGGTCATTTTCTTCTAGTAGAAGAAGAACCTTAGACTTCTAGGGGATGAAGTTGGAAGCTCCTTCCAAACGATCTTTAACCTTCATACTGATCATCTTGATTGTAGATCTGGATCTGAAACCCTAGTAGAGGCTAGGTCAAAAATGAAAGTTGGAGTTTTGGAAAAATGACTCCACAGATAAATGCGGCTTAGAAAGGCGAGTTGAGAAGAGGTAGAGTCGAGCCAAAACTGTGGAGGAAGTAGGTCAAAAACTAAAACCCTAATTTTTGCTGCGGTTGTAGAATTATGTCAAAAATTGAAAATTCTCAGAATTGAGTTCTGCCTTCACCATAAGATGTGCCCTCCTTAGAGCGAAATTCCCAAGGCTCTTTTCCTGCCAAAAGGTTGAGTAAAGGCTTTGAAAGATGAGCCCTAGTTTCGGCAAGGTTTTGGCAGTGTTCGATAATGGCTTCTTATAGTACTGCTTTGATACCATGTTAGAATCTCACAAGATTATAACAGTGTATCTTAATTGCATTTACCAAGAGGATCACTAGAAGAAAGACAAAACACAAAACAATAACACAAGAACTTTTATCTTGGGAAACCTAAATGGGAAAAAATCCAGCAACCTTCGTATAGAGATAATGATCTTTTGGGAACAAAGAAAAGAAGAGAGAGAGAAAATGTCTCTCGTAGATATAACCCCAGAAAAACACTCTTCTAGACTGCTGGAGTGCACCTTTTCTATTGAGTTGAGTAGCTGTGAATGTGTGTAATAATGAGGAGGGGTGCCTCCTATTTTTACTGATTTTCCACTAGGAAAATCATTGGGTCCGACTTCTCTTGGGGGAGCAATAAAAATATATTGTATAATTTTATTTTTATTTCTTTCTTTTGCTTGCTTTTCACCCCAAGGTTTACAATGAATAATTACAACAGTATAATCTCCCGTAGGAGCTACAAGGAGGTGCAATAAGAATAGCTTCTGAAATTGCACAAATTTCAACACTTATAATTTGAAATCCGGAAAGTCTATGAAGATGAAGGAAGTTCAATATGTTCCAGGTTTGAAAAAGAATCTTCTTTCTATCTTAGCTTTAGATAAGAAAGATTTTACAGTTGCTTTTGTAGACGATGAAGTCCTCATGTGGCCAAAAGTAAAGGTAATAGATGGTGTAGTCGTGATTGGAATTGAAGGAGGACTCTACAAATTAAAAACACATTCATACTTAGGCTTAACAACAAGTACCATTAGCCCATGTGAGTTATGACATGGAAGACTTACTCATATAAATTACACAGCATTGCCAATCGTGAGCAAAGTGGTAACATGGTAATCATACTTAGGCTTAACAACAAGTACCATTAGCCCATGTGAGTTATGACATGGAAGACTTACTCATATAAATTACACAGCATTGCCAATCGTGAGCAAAGTGGTAACATGTTTACCAGAAATCCAAATTAGTCATGAAGAAGTGTGCAAGGGATGTGCACAAGGAAATAATACAAAGAACCCATTTCCCATTAGCTACAATAAATCAAAAGGAATCTTGGACATTATTCATTCAAATGTATGTGGTCCGATGTTAACTACTTCTCTAAGCATGCATGTTTATTATGTTTCTTTTATTGTTGATTATTCCCGCAAGACTTGGATTTAATTCTTGAAGAGTAAACATGAAGTTCTTGGGAAGTTCAAAGAATTCAAAGCTCTTGTGGAAAACCTTTGCAAAAAGAAGATCAAGATTTTGAGGTCAGATAATGGAGGAGAATTCACATCAAATGATTTCAAGGAACTCTATAAAGAAGTTGGGATTTAGAGGGAGCTCACCATTCCCTATAATCCTCAACATAATGGAGTTGCAAGAAAAAAATAGATCCATCATGGAAGCATTAAAAGCCATGATCCATGATCAAGATCTACCTATGCACTTATGGGCGGAAGCAGTAAGAATCGCAGTTTATTTGCAAAATAGATTCTCCCATAGTGCTCTTGGGAACAAGACTCCAGAAGACATGTTTACTAGTGAGAAGCTCGAAGTCAGTCACCTAAAGATATTTGGTTGTCTTGTATACATACATGTTTCCAAGGAGAAAAGATCAAAGTTGGACTCTTCAGGAAAGAAGGGGATATTTGTTGGTTATAGTGAGCAATCAAAAGCTTATAGAATCTACATCTCTGGTTACCATTAGATTGAGATCAGTAGAGATGTTACATTTGATGAGGATGCAACTTTCGACAAGTCTAGAAAGAATCATGCAGATGAGGATCATGAAGAGGAGCACAAAGATCTTAGAGTTGCAGAGTTCAGTAGATTACCAGTTAGAGATGTTGAAGAAGAGCATATACCAGAAGACCATGACATGGAAGAGCCTCAAAGACCTATGAACTCACCTCATGAGATGATCACACAAAAAGGAAGACCAACTTGGGCTCATGAAATAATTCAAGTTGCGAAAAAGTATGGTGCTCCAAAAGGAAGTAAGAGACCAAGGCCATACTCTAGTTATGTGGTCTTGATGTGCAACCTTGTTGATGAATAACCTACTTGTTTTGAAGAAGCAATAAAGAAGAAGGAATGGATGGATGCCATGATTGAGGAATATTGGTCCATTGTAAAGAATGATGTTTGAGATGTGGTATCGAGACCGAAAGATAAATATGTAGTGTCCTCAAAGTGGATCTTCAAGAGGAAGCATTCAACAGATGGCAGTATTGAAAAATACAAGGCAAGATTTGTAGCTCGAGGATTTTCTCAGAAGGAAGGAATTGATTATGAAGAGACTTTCGCTCCAGTAGCCAGATATATTTCAATCCGAACGATCCTTGCTTTGGTAGCTAAGATTAAATGGAAGTTACACTAGATGGATGTAAAGACGACTTTACTGAATGGCATGATAGAAGAGGAAGCTTACATTGAACAACCATAAGGTTTTGAAACTCATGATAGGAAGACACATGTATGTAGGTTGAAGAAAGGATTGTATGAGTTGAAGCAAGCACCTAAAGCGTGGTATGGAAGAATTGATGGCTTCTAAATGAGTTTGGGTTTTACCAAGAGTAAAGCAGATTCCAACCTTTACTATAAGGTTGTAGATGATGGTCTTATGATATTATTGTTGTGTGTGGATGATCTATTTTTGACAGGTGAAGAGAAGCTCATCATTGAATGTAAGAAGAAGCTTGCTGTGGAATTTGAGATGCAAGACCTTGGTATGATGCATTACTTTTTAGGTCTCAAGGTATGATAGTTCCCAAATGGGATTTTCCTAAATCAAGAAAAATATGCTATTGAGATCCTAAAGAGATTTGGGATGGTGGATTGTAAGGCCATGAATACTTCGATGGTGACAAACTTGAAGCTCTTAAATGATGATTCATTAGAGACAGTAGATGTTGCATTGTACATACATATTATTGGTTCACTGATTTATTTGACAAATACAAGACTAGATATATGTTTTGCTGTGAACACCTTGAGTTAGTATATGGTGGAGCCTAGACATGTTCACTTGGTTGCAACAAAACATGTAGATAGGTACCTAAAGGGTACATTGGATTGTGGCCTCTGATAGTGAGGTCAGATTATACGGTTATGCAGATTTAGATTGGGCAGGAAGTGCTGAAAACAGAAAGAGCACTGTGGGATGTTGTTTCAATTTGGGATTAGGTGTGATCTTGTAGCTTAGTAGAAAGCAGACCAATGTTGTGCTCAATACGACATAGGTTGAATATGTTGCAGCTTGTTCAACTTGTAGCAGAGCAGTATGGCTTCGCAAGTTGTTGACATGATTATTTGATACCAAGATAGATGCGACTGATATCTACTGCGATAACCAGAGTTGCATCAAGTTGTCAGAAAATTTGGAGTTCCATGACAAATCGAAGCATATAGAAATCAAGTATCACTACATCCGGGATATGGTATAGAGGGGAGCTGTAAAGTTCCAGTATGTTCCTACAGAGGAACAAGTTGCTGATGTGTTGACTAAGCCTCTGTCTCGAATAAAGTTTGAATACTTTTGAGACAAGCTTGGTGTAGTCTGAAAGGACCTCCCACATAAGAGGGAGTGATGATGATGATGATGTGGTTTCTTGGAGCTGTACCGTGGCAACTCAGTATAGGATTGATATCTCAGCCTGACAATGCCTGCTTGACCCCAATGGGATTGGTATGGCAGTGCTAACAAGGCCTGTTTGATTCTAGGGGGAAGGGTATGTCTGACTAGGCTTGTTTGGTATGAAAGGATTAGCAAGTTAGACAAGGCTTGTTTGGTCTCCAGGTAGATTGGTATGTATGACTAGGCTTGTTTGGTCTGAAAGGATTAGAAAGTCAGACAAGGCCTGTTTGGTCTACCAAAGTGCCCACTATAGAGTTTCTCTAGATGTTTGATGATGATGATGATGATGTTTCAATGGTCACACGCTGATGATGTTTCAGATGATGATGATTGTTATCACATATATAGTAGCCGGGCTACCATATTCTATTTTTCAGATTCCAGTACACTTTTCAGCCAGTTCCCTTACATATGAGATGCTAAGATGAGCATCTATGATGGATCATTATTTGATGATGGACTATAGTACTCTCCCATGCCATGATTGAGTCTTAGGACACTCAGATTTGAGGACTGATGTAGTCATTTAGCCATTTGCAGAGCAGTTAGTAGTGCCTAGAATTGCATTAGTAGTTATTCATTGGACAGATGTTGGTTCAGATTGATGGTTTACATGTATATGACTTAGCAGATATTATCTTGTGTTATGGTTATCATTGCTTTTATATTCATTCTTGTTACATGTCTTAGCATCTAGTGTCATGATTTGGCGGTCATATAAATATGTGGACTTGGATGTATTGATATTATGTATGTATGTACCTACTTAGACCTTGAAGTTCTTGACCCATACTCATTGGTTTTGCCCTCCTTAGGGAGAATAGAGGTGATCATTACCACCATACTTTGGCTTGCTAGTGTTGGTTTTATTGTTCATTATCTCCACCCATCCATTACCTTCCAATTATGTTTTTAGCCTGACCTACCACTTGACTTGTGGCATGGACAACCTTTCCCCACTAGAGACTCTGTGTTGGACAAGCTTCCCTGTTTATTTGTGTCTTGGCTCTAAGTTGCCTAAGTTGTGTTGGCTAAACCTGAAGCAAGTAGCGCTGCCATCAATACAATGTATTTGGAAATGAAATGAATATCTTATGAAAAAGCCCATTCATGAAAAGTAGTGTTTTTGAAACATACGTGAATGCAAGGAAAGCCTAATGAAATTGGCTTTGAAGTATATTGAAATGAGTATCTTGTGAAAAAACCATTCATGAAAAGTAGTGTTTTTAAACATACATGAATGCATGAAGCCTTAACAATAAAAATCCGTGTAATAAATGCATGGACTAAAGCTATGGGAAATTCAAAGGCCCAAAAAAGCAATGGTTCTTAAGAAGTTATATCTAAAGATTGCTTGCCTCATTTGTATTTGATTTGGATTGTGAGCATTTGTCAAGGTGAATAAGCACCTTTGAATGTAACTTATCCATTCGTGAGACAGTACCATCCCCTGTGTTGTTGCTTCTCCGGCATGTGCTAGAGTGATTATCCCCTTTCCATATCCAAAGTGTCACAGTGTAGAGTTGGTAGTCACCCTTCAGCCTAGCCTTTTACCCTTCACTAGCAAATTGATTACAGCGATGAAGTGAGTATGGTCTTGAAAGTCTGGTCTAAGTTATAGTTAATTAATGAAACTCTATATTTGGTTGATAGATCGCCAGTGAGATGATTGCTACTTGTTATAATTGTTATTTGGATGATTTGTAGAGCATGTCTTAACCTTTAAACACTTGCAGCATATGGATGTTAGCCCAGGTTATATTATTGATCATTTACATATTATTATTTTATCTGTCTGGGCATATTGGATATTATTTTTGATCATGCAAAGATTTGTAGGGTGTATGAGCATGCACCTTAGATGGATTTGGACTCCCCGAGTCTAATGAGACAACTTGTTTTTAGTTATGGGCAGTTACATTGATGATTTGTCTCAGTGTACCATTCTGGTGTAGTTTTGCCATGTTGAATGGCCTGTTAGAGCAGAGAGATGATTTGTTTAGTTCACCCAGGGCACTGTATGAGGAGGGGGTGGTACAACCACTTGTTTTTACCATATTACCCCCCTTCCAGAGAGCCCGGTGAGCTCAGTTTGACAACGCTGGCACTCTAGGAGGTAGTTTTGGCCATATCACGTTTCTCGAGGCAGATTTAAAATAATAAAAATGGCTACTAAAGAATTCGATTTGGGCTACTGAGGCAAGGAAATGGCATGGGATGAGTTTTGATGATGAGTGTGATGTCTTCCACTCCTCCAGCAGTTTCAGCCCTTGGATGGACCCACATCCATCTCTCCGGCTTATTTTATTATTTTTTGGAGCTTTTGGAGGCTCACGATTTCCTTAGAGGCACTATTTTGCATTTAAAAAATATATTTATTTTATTGTGCCATGGGGACACACTAGGGGAGTTAGCTAACACCCCCTAGACCCACCATGAGCTTTATTTATTTTTATTGAGTGGGATCCCCTCTCCTAAGGTGATTTGGTCCATTGATATATTATATTATTATTGTATTGATCCATGTACTCTATGTTGAACTCATCTTAACCATTGATTAGAACATATTGATCTTTTAATCTTAGCCACCCATTTGAAAAGTGGTTATGATTTTGGTATATCTCATTCCTATTTAAAGGAGAGAACTTCTCATTTGTAAAGGGTCTTTGGCTCTGGGATCTGGATAATAGAAAAACTATTCTTGTGGAAATTTTTGGATCTCCTTTGCATCTGGTGTTCTTCGATGGTGATTGGAAGGTCTATTGCTTCCTAGTATTTAGGTATTTGTGGTGAGATCAATATGTTTTTTGGAAACATTGTCTTGTCTACATGAGGGCGACTTCACTTGGCCGTTTTTGCAGGGCTTCCTCAACTCGCTTGTTTGGCGTCACTTGTATCCGGGGGTTTACATTAGTATCATTGTGATCTATGATTCCATCTTTCTATTTTCCTGTACCATTTGTTCTTTTATCTTGACGCATCAAATCTGATATGGTTGACATTTTTTGTGCAGGAGAGAGGGTGCATTGGCTTCCTTGGGCAAATCGTTTCACATAGAGGCTTCCTCTAAATCTTCTCAAATTGATCGGGACGGCATAGATCATCATCATTAAGGCATCTACAAGGTTATCCACATAAGATCTACAGGTTAGTTCTTCTTCTCTTGATCTCAATCCATTGGCATCTTCATTTTCATGTTAAAACCCTAAATATTAAAAAATAAAAAAATATTATAGATCAAACCGCTTGATCTCTTGGAAAACCATTTCTGGGTTTTGTAGATTAGGTCAAACCCTAAGTGGGTCTTCCTAGACGTTTTGCTTAGGTGACTCCATTGGGATAAAATCCCAAGGCACTGCTCTCTAAACCCTAGCGCAACCCTTCATTTGGCCATTTTCTCTTGCAATTTGATCTTGTCCTTAAGGCTCGGGTACTTTGATACTGTTATACCTTCCTTAGAGTCTATCCCGTGGTACTAGGTAGCCCCAATCCTGCGCTTATCCTCCCTGCATTGGTCACGTTTCCCAAGGCAGTGGATACTTTCATCTTTTGCTAGTTCCTTGATTCTGGATCTAGTAATAGGCTCATAAGTCACTTGTATTTCAAACTTGGATCAAATTTCATACCTCATAAACCTCTGATCCAAGCCCTAATTCACCTTGTGACTTCATCCATAGATCTAGGGTTTACTTCACCTTACACCTTACATACTCCAACTCCATTTGATTTGATTTGCTGTTTTGGTCTGATCTCTCTTGTCTGGAGTAGATCTGGGTCTCCCCCATTGTTGTCTTGGGCTAAGACAACATCAAGTGAAGATTGCCTTGATTGGCGTGACAACCATCCATTTGGGAGTCGAGGCTATCTTGGTTCCACCTCTTTAGTTGCCCATCCCTCTACCGTCCATCTTGGATCCACCTCATAGAGGCAACTACAAGTTTGGTGATAACATTTTGGCGCCGTTGCTGGGGTGGTAGAGGCTTACCTTGGTTCATCTATTTTACCTTCGGTGTTTGAGAATGTACTTACATCTTTTATCATTCATATCACATCTGGTCTAATATCAGTGATTGCATTTTATATGTTTAGATATTTACAATCACTGCATGAATTTCACTTACCTCTCCTACAACATCATCTGTTGGTGAACACGACAATTCGTTCACCTGGCGACTCCACAACGCGACTCCGTTGAGAAGTGAACCCATCACATAAATCATAATGAATTCAGATGTATTATTAAGACGCATGAAGGAATTAACCGAAAACATAAATGAAGCTAAAAGGAAAATAAACGAAAGGGATAGATGGAGGTCAGATTCTTGGTATGAGGATGATCATGGCTATGATTATGGGTATGAGTCTAATCATCGCAATCCTTATGATACCCACCAATCCCCTTACCCGCGCTATAAAGAATGCCTAACCATCTCTAGTGAGCCGATGAGCAAGTATCAAACCCAACCAAAGCCGAGAGTGACTGATCTTGGTAATCCTATTCGGTACCCAACTCAAGTAACCGAAGCTGTTAAAAAACAAGACAAACTGTCTCCTTTTGACTTTTTTGAAATATCGGGGGCACCTCATCCTATGCTAAGTGATTACACTAGGAGGTTGCCCCAGTTTAATGGAAATAAGGATATATCTATTGAAAGTCAGTTGGATATTCTCTGGGATTACATGGAAATTAGAGGTGCGAACAATGAAGATGTTTATATGCGAACCTTAGGAGAATCCTTGCGAGGGGATGTTCAACTATGGTTTGATCATTTAGCACCAGAATCCATCACTGGGTATGACATGTTCACAGATCTGTTAATAGACAAGTGGGGTAGGAACACTGACAATTCCTTAGAGTATAAATCTAGCAATGATTGTGCAGTTGATAATCAGTATATTGACAATTTTCTTTCTCAATTGGATCATTCCTCTCATGAAATGTTCCAAATTATGAGCGTGCCTGCAATCCATAAGAATGTTACAGTGTACTTTGAGAATAATGTTTCAAAACCTCATGTTGAAACTGTAATGTCCTCTTCCGATTAGGCCTTGAGGCCCAAAACCGCTAACCTATGTGATTCCTGTGGGTTCGAGCGGTTACTGACAGCTAGGGAATCAGCTAAGGACTGATGCCACCCATAGAAGATCTAGGGCATCATCATTAGGTTAAGAAGGGCCACCGGGGCCAAAGGCCACCTTCGTGCATGCCATCCAAGCATTATTTAATGATGCATGCACTCTTTAAGTCTCCATCCGCATGCATGCAAGTCAACTGCAAATTAGAAGATAAAGTGACCTAATTAGGTCAAAGATTAGGGTTTTCGCAGTTGAAAGTTATAAAAGGAGGATAAAGCAAAAGGAGACTTCACTTTTGATGATTATTATTTTGGGAGTTCTTGGATAGCAGCACAGCGTGCCGCACAGCAGTTGGGGTTGGAGACGGAGTCTTCAGCGAACGGGATTTTGGCAATGAAACATCTGTCCTAGTCTCATTCAGGGTAAGCCATACAGGTTCACCATTTTCTTTTACATTCATTCACAAGTTATCCAGTATATGGTATAGATCGTTGCAGGGACACGTGTGCAACCGTAAGGGGGGGGGGTTTCAGCGAGAAAGCCCTAATCAGTTGCTGGGCCTTCAGATTTCAGCTTTACTCCAAAACTCAGGCACCATTCTCGTCATCAGCAGCATACTTAGGTACCCGGTGATTATCAGATCCGTCCGTGCTCATCCGGAGCAGTTACTAGCTATTTCGGGATCAAAAGGGGCGTGAGCAGCTGCCTCTCTGGAGCAAGTCGCTATCCTTCCTAGAGACCTCAGAAACTCCGCATGTACCAGGCATTCTCTCCGGCACGGGAAGGCTATCAGTCCTGCAAATCGGCAGCGTCATCGGACACGTCCTTCACTGACAACGTCACCCTTTTCTAACTTGGGTTCTTGCTGCTGGGGTTTCACTGGAAGCGGAAGATATCTGTCCATCTCCGATTCAGTTCTTGGTGCTTGCATACTCTCTCAGGAGCAGTCTAGCTGGCTTATCAATGGTAAGTGTTCATTCTATTTCACAAACCCTAACCCTAATTTTTGCTATAAAATAGGGATTTTTGCATGGTAGTTTGCATGCCCAGTTGTATCAACATATTTGCTGAGAAATAGAAAATATCGGGATTTGGGATATTACAGTGGTATTAAAGCTATCTTCTTGGCCAGCTGTGGGCTTAAGAAATGAAACTTAGATGAATACAGAAGGAGACCCTTTTGTAACCTATAGGAGGAGGAAGAGTAGATACACAGGGGAGTTTGAGGATATCCAACTAGAAGATACCAATTCAGATATGGAACAAACAGGTATACACTCGGATAGGGGAAAAGGAATGGGAGAAGAGGAGGATCGGATGGAGTTTCGCAGCTTGGTCTCTGCATTGCAAGACTTAGCCAAAGGACAAAAACATGTACTCAATGCAATCAACAGATTATCAGCGAAACCGGAAACAGGTATCAACAGTACACCTCCCTCACCGGTAGATTGGGGATCTACAAGCAGCAGTGGAAAGATAGCGTACACTAACATTCAGAATACTCCGCACATATACAGCAGACCTTCTATTAGGCCCACCATGCCTCACTTCTTGGCAGATACAGTAGGGGGCCCAGTCATGCAGGTAGAACCTAGCGAGCCTTTTGGGGCTTATTTACAGGAGTATAGAGACTTATGGGATGAGTTTCATGCTGCCATGTCTTTTTCAGATTTCTGCAACATGAAGAGTAGGAACAGGCCCTGGAATTTCAACAAGGGTTTCAATCACAACTATGAGTTGCAGAAGACCTTGGGCAGGTTGACCATCCCAAACTTTGATGGGACTAGTGGAGGATCAGCGAGGATATGGGTTCAAAAGTTGGATACCTATTTCCAACTCAACCCCATGACAGAGACAGACGCCATTAAATTGGCTACACTTCACCTGGACGGAGAAGCTCACGAGTGGTGGTACCACGGATTGGTGACATTGGGTCACAACACCATACATTCCTACGGTGAGTTCACTTAGAAGCTCATAGAGAGGTTTGATAGGAAAGATCCAGAGATACATTTTAGGGAGTTGGCTCAACTCAAACAAACCGGTAGTGCAGAAGCTTTCATTTTAGAATTTTAGAGGATAGCCGTTATGGTAACAGATGTGTCAGAGAGCAGATTGACTATGTTATTCACTGAGGCCCTCATAGAGCCACTACGGGGATGGGTGAAAGCCTACAAACCCCTCACTTTGCAGGATGCAATTAGCAGAGCAAGAGATCTTCAGGATTCAGTCCCAAAAAACAAATTCCCACTGAAAACCAATTTTCCTGTTAGGGACAAGGACAGGAAACCTTTCCAGCAGGATGAGCCCAAGAAAACTTGGTTAGACGAGGACACTAGGAAAGATTTGAGAAGGAAGAAACTATGCTTCACCTGTCAGGAACCATGGGTACCAGGACACAGGTGTGCACGAAAGGCGAAGGCTCACTACATTGAGGTATATTTAGACAGTGATGAGGACGACTATGAGCAGGAAGCCACAGAAGAACTATGGGCAGCTGAGGAGGAATCACACCAGGGTGATACACCAGAGGGAGTCATTGCTACATTATCTGGAGTACCAAGATTCCATACTCTCAGGGTCAGGGGAGTAGTACAGGGTCACAGAATAGGAGTATTGATTGATGGGGGAGCCGCCCACAATTTCATTGTCTCCGCTTGGGTAGCCAAGAGAGGTATTCAGACCGAGAAGTTAGAAGGATTCACTGTAGCAGTAGCCGGGAACTCCAACATGGAGTGCAACTACTGGATCCCAAAATTGAATGTCGCCTTAGGTAACTATCAAATGACAGACTCTTTCTATGTAGTGGATGTAGCAGATACTCATGTGGTATTGGCTGTTCAGTGGCTTTATTTTATAGGGAAATACACTACAGACTACAGGGCAATGGAAATGGAATTCTAGGGCCTAGACGGCAAACGAGTAGTTTTGAGGGGCATGAACACTTATCCCCCAAAACCGGTCTCGTCACAGAGAATGGAGGCAGTACTTCGACAGGATGATATAGAATGGGCTGCAGAATGTTTGGTCACCTTCAGGAAACCCCCAGAGATCAGCACACAACACCCAAGTGACATTCAAACCTTGCTACAGAAACATGAAAAGGTTTTTCGGGACCTTCCATCAGGTAGACCACTAGACTGAGGTTTTGAACACATCATCGAGCTAGAGGAGGGGACACAAGCAGTCATCACCACTCCTTACAGGCATCCCAAAAGATACAAGGATGAGATTGAGAAAACAATCAAAGAATTACTGGAGCTTGGATATATTCGGCCCAGTTCTAGCCCCTTCGCATCCTCAGTAGTACTGGTAAAAAAGAAGGATGGTACACTGCGAATGTGCATCGATTATCGAGCACTCAACAAAAAGACCATTAAGAACAGGTATCCCATTCCCAGAATTGACGAACTCATGGATGAGCTTCGGGGAGCTAAATACTTCTCCAAGATCGATCTTCGCTTGGGATACCATCAGATCAGGGTAAGGGACCAGGACATCTCCAAAACAACTTTTCGCTGTCACTATGGTCACTATGAGTTTTTGGTCATGCCCTTTGGACTTACCAATGCTCCAGCCACTTTTCAATCATGCATGAACCACACCTTCAGAGCACAGCTACGTAAGTTTTTGCTCGTATTCTTTGATGACATCCTGATTTACAGCAAAACATGGGAAGAGCATCTGAAACACCTGGACGAAGCATTGAGTATTTTAGAAGAACATTCGCTTTATGCGAAAATGTCCAAGTGTGAGTTTGGCATGAAGGAAATGCTGTATTTAGGACACATAATCAATGCAGGAGTACAGGTTGATATGGAGAAAATCCGAGCTATTAGAGATTGGCCCGCGCCGAAAACAGTTACAGAATTT
>LPNX010490184.1:85683-114970 GCA_001517045.1 Pseudotsuga menziesii | reverse complement strand
TCTCTGGAGCAAGTCGCTATCCTGCCTAGAGACCTCAGAAACTCCGCATGTACCAGGCATTCTCTCTGGCACGGGAAGGCTATCAGTCCTGCAAATCGGCATCGTCATCGGACACCTCCTTCACTGAAAACGTCACCCTTTTTTGACTTGGGTTCTTGCTGCTGGGGTTTCACCGGAAGTGGAAGATATCTGTCCATCTCCGATTTAGTTCTTGGTGCTTACATACTCTCTCAGGAGCAGTCTAGCCGGCTTATCAGTGGTAAGTGTTCATTCTATCTCACAAACTCTAACCCTAATTTTTGCTATAAAATAGGGATTTTTGCATGGCAGTTTGCATGCCCAGTTGTATCAGCATATTTGCTTAGAAATAGAAAATATCGGGATTTGGGATATTACAGAAACTAAGAGGGATATCAATCAAATCATACAAGATACTCTGTTATTATTACTTGAAGCAGTCACAGAGCAAGTCTTAGATTTAATCCGTGGAAGGGAACCTAACAATCACCATCAAGAAATATCTATAGTTGAGCCTTCCATTTGTGAGTCCATTATAGAACCTTTAAAAGAGCAACTCCATAGTCGTTGCCTAATTGACAATAATTTGACCCAGTATTCAAGCCTGGATTCAGACTTTGATTATGTCTCTGTAGAAGAAGAAAAGGTTGAAATTAATCAAATTTTCGTTGAGGAGCAATCATGTGGTCATATTGTGGTTGAAGACCAAGTTTGTGAGGATAAGGAAATTATAAATGAACATATGTATATTTTTCCTTATCAAATGAATGATGATGATCATTTATCCTCAGTTGAATGTAAATCTAAAGAAGAACAACCACATGATGATGATATACTAGCAAGCGAACTTGACCTAGAGCGTTCTTTGTCACATCTTTCGAGCTAGAATATATGCCCTAATAGTCATCAAGAGCCTCCAAGGAATGATTCTTGTAATGTTGTTGCTATTCCCCATTAGATTTTTGGTCAAGGTGATTTGGTTGAGGAGATTAATCATAGTGAGTCTAGTTCTTGGGAGGTTAGTGTTAATCTTGCCAATTTCTTTAACAAATGTCTCATATTGCATACAAGATTGGTGTTAGCACCTTTAGGTGATGCAAAATCAAGTTTTAATTTTTCAATCCACCCTCCCATCCCAGCTTTTGAAGTCTTTTTGTATGGTGTTATGCGAAATTTTCGATACAGAGTCTCAAAAGTGCAAGTGGTCAATGATAAAACATTTCATCTCCTTTCATCCTTGGTGCACAATGCTTTCAATTTTGCTAATTTCTTTGATTGGGTGATTGAAAAGCTCTATAAAGACCAATTCCATTTTTTCTCATTTTTTAAACAACAAATGGGGTTAATCTCAATTTCTGGTTTATTGATCTCTAATTTGTCCCTATTTTGTTTCACCATTGATCATAATGTGAGTATGATTGAGGGTGCTAACCAGAAAGATGAGGGAAACAATGATGGGCTAGGAGGGATGAATCATGTATCGTATTCTTTTCTTTCATCAAATTTAAACTTGCATAAATTTTATGATCCTATCGATCTATGGATGGAAGAAGTTTGCAACAATCAATCTCATCCCTAGCATGATTTCATTCTGTATTGTCCATATCTTTCTGTAAATTTCAAACAACAAGTTAAAATGGTTTCAATTTTCATTTACATTGCTTTTAAACCATCTCTGACTTGTTGGGTCATTAGTTGTAAAGAAAGCTCAATAGACTCATTCAACAAGTGGTTGCATTGGATTTATGATTTTTCTTAACACTTGTCTAAACTGGTTAGAGTAGGGTAGATAGGATTGAATAAGCCTCTTTTGGGCAGTAGTTTTTAGCCATTTAGTCTTGCACCTTTTGTCTTTTCTTGAAGCTTGCTTTTCAAAGCTCTTAGTGTAGTCCTGAGTTTTTTCCTTTTGCCTGCACAATAAAATTAAACTTTTCTTAAAAGTAATGGTTATAGATTAGATTTTCTTTCTACTTTTCAGTTTCATGCATTTCAGTTTTAGTACTTTATTTTATCCACACAGTGTTCTGACGACCGATCTGTGAGTTTGGTATAGCTTTGGACATTTTACAGGTAGTTGTTGACATTTTTGGTAGTAGTTGTAGAGCTGGAATGATGGATCGAGGATGCGAGTAGCAGAGTGCGAGGACCAGAGATTTTGAGGTTCTCAAGCGCTCTATTCAGCAGAGCACTTGTCCCAGCTGGAGCCAGATGGTGACTTCACTTCGGCGTTTTTGCAGGGCTTCCTCAACTCGCTTGTATTAGTATTATTGTGATCTATGGTTTCATCTTGCTATTTTTCTGTAGCATTTGTTCTTTTCTCTTGACGCATCAAATCTGATATGGTTGACGTTTGTTATGCAGGAGAGAGGGCGCATTGGCTTCCTTGGGCAAATCGTTTCACATAGAGGCTTCTTCGAAGTCTTCTCAAATTGATCGAGACGACATAGATCATCATCATCAAGGCATTTACAAGGTTATCCAGGTAAGATCTACAGGTTAGTTCTTTTTCTCTTGATCTCAATCCATTGGCATCTTCATTTTCATGTTAAACTCTTAATATTAGGAAATCAAAAAATATTATAGATCAAACCGCTTGATCTCTTGGCAAACCATTTTTGGGTTTTGTAGATCGGGTCAAACCCTAAGTGGGTCTTCTTAGACGTTTTTCTTAGGTGACTCCATTAGGCCCAAATCCCAAGGTACTACTCTCTAAACCCTAGCGCAACCCTTCATTTGGCCATTTTCTCTTGCAATTTGATCTTGTCCTTGAGGCTCGAGTACTTTGATACTGTTATACCTTCCTTCGAGTCTATCCCGTGGTACTAGGTAGCCCCAATCCTGTTTTACCCTCCCTGCATTGGTCATGTTTCCCAAGGCAGTGGATACTTTCATCTTTTGCTAGTACCTTGATTCTGGATCTAGTAATAGGCGCATAAGTCACTTGTATTTCAAACTTGGATCAAATTTCATACCTCATAAACCCCTGATCCAAACCCTAATTCACCTTGTGTCTTCATCCATAGATCTAGGGTATACTTCACCTTACACCTTACGTACTTCAACTCCATTTTATTTGATCTGGTGTTTTGGTCTGATCTCTCTTATCGAGAGTAGATCTGGGTCTCCCCCATTGTTGTCTTGGGCTAAGACAACATCAAGTGAAGATTGCCTCGATTGGCATGACAACCATCCATTTGGGAGTCGATGCTATCTTGGTTCCACCTCTTTAGTTGCCCATCCCTCTATCGTCCATCCTGGATCCACCTCATAGAGGCAACTACAAGTTTGGTGATAACAATGATGATGCTCCAACAGTTACATGCTGATGATGTTCTAAATGATGATGATGATGTTCCAACAGTCACATGTTGATGATGTTTCATGCTAATGATGATACTCTTGCTGATGATGGCGATGCTCCTGCTGTTGTTGTTGATGATATTCCATGATGCTGCTGCTGCTGATGTTTTAGATATATGATGTTGTTCCAAAAGTTCCTATGACATATAGTTTCACCAATCAATTGTACAATTGTTGTTGTAGAATACCTTCCTTGTTAAGAGGGAGTGTTAAAGTAATGTAACTTCATAAGATATTCTATTGTACTTTTATTATTATATTATTATTAATATTTCTCCCTTGGGAGATGTCCTTAATGTATTTGGTCATGTAAAAGTCATGAGGTAAAACCTCCGTTGTAACTTGGGTCAATAGTACCCACAAAGTATTTTATAAATGTTATATTGAGGCTCCCTAGGTAAGTCGACCCTGTTTAGAGCAACATGTCGACCTAGTTAAAGTTAAGATGTCACTCAGTTGATGAGTATAAATAGGTGAGGTGCCTCCCTCATTTAGACACACTTCACACTTAAGCAAGTGCGCAAGAGAGAGACGAAGGAGTCGACTTGAGAGAGGAAGCTACTAGTCTTGTTCTTGGGGTTTTGCACTGTACATGGTTGAATTCTATGTCGAGGAAGTTTTGTTGGGTTTTCTTCCCCAAGAGGGTTCCTAGGATAAATCTTTGTGTTGTTCTTGTGCTACTGTACTTGTGTTTCTTTCAATGATCCTATTGTTTTTGGCATAAAATTTTTAAAATTCTAACAAAAGCATGCCATGCCACCAGAACCTTGGACCCCACTTGAAGACTAGATTTCCCTACGGCAAGTTGACAACTAGTGATAACCTGTAATATTTGAAAGTGGCTTGATTGGACTCTCATGGGTCTCAATAATAAAAAGGAGATTAGATGAACCAAGAGCATCTTATAGCATGCCCGACAAAGATCAAAGAAACCCATTACCATTCCAACATCCTACTGAAAGCCCACCCCCATACCATCTCCTCCATCTATCTAGTCATTTAGAGAATCTAGGACCAGAGTACTCGGGAGGTGCAAAATCTTGAATGATGGCCTGGAGGTCTCGGATGACTGCCCATTTGCCTGCCTGTTGAGTTGTGACAACAAGCTCCCTGGAGCGTTTTTGGTTTGCCACGTGGGACCTAGTAAGATCGACATCTAGAAAATTTTTGGTAGGGAGAGAGAACAACCTACACTTAGCCCGAAGAGCTTGAAGTCTGTCACCCACCGGTCGGGATTGGATAAACATTGTAGAATTATGACCAAACCAAGCTCTCTTAAGAGGGATATCGGTAAGTCTGAGGTAATCTGAGAGAAACATGCACCAACCTATATGAGATCCTAGGAAGGAGTGGTTAAGGGAATCCCTTTGACCTTCAAATTCAATTCACAAGCTCGTCGATTGCACTCTTCAAGTAGCTTGGCTTGGACAACTTCTTTGACTACAATAAGAGGGGTTCTATCCCCACCGCTAACAACCTCCACCCAATAATTAATGTGTGTTTATATATCTTGTTTGAATGTGACCTGTTGTTGGCGGATCTCCTCATTTTTGTTTTTAAGGTCCAGGATTTCAGCATGTAAGGAATTGTTTGAGGGGTGGAGGGCTTCCTGTATTTTCCCAACATCAAGTAATTTCTCGAGGGAGAGGTTTTCCAATTCCATTTCAAATTCCCGATTCGAAAGGG
The DNA here is from genome assembly GCA_001517045.1 of Pseudotsuga menziesii. NCBI lineage: Eukaryota > Viridiplantae > Streptophyta > Pinopsida > Pinales > Pinaceae > Pseudotsuga > Pseudotsuga menziesii. Next base: position 109,906 of record LPNX010490184.1, on the reverse strand, counting down.
TGAGTATTTCTTGCTAAGCTTGTTGCAGGTCAGAGTGACACTTGTTGTTTTCGGTTTCTAGGAATTTTGTCCATTTTAGCATTATGTTAATTTGGGAGGTCTTGAATGAGAAGTTTGACTCCAAAGCTATGTCCGTGGGGCTGTAGATTAGTCTTGGTTCTTGTTACAGCTGTTGAAATACTCAAGGTAGTCTTTGTTGTAGACTCCAAGGGTTCATGTTTACTGGTTGATTAGAGCCCTCCATGGACCCCCCTCAACCCTCAAAATTCCATGAAATACCCACTATTCAGTTGGTGCCATAACCACGTCTCTTTATTGTCCGCCGATTGCACACCAGCAGCAGAAATCAATTGAAAGCTGTTTCCTCACTTGAGAAAGTGGGAGAGGTGTGACCTTGGGGGCAAGCACAGAGCTAGGTACTGTCACCTACTCCTAGCTCTTTCGTTTAGGATAACTCCTAACGAAGCCAAGGGTGGTAGTCCCTATAAAAGAGTTTTCTAAGGCTCTTAAGGTTGTTAAAGTGTTTTAAGGTTACGGATGCGGATGGGTGTTGTTTAGGAGTTTATTATGCTTAGAGGTGTTTGTTTATTATGAGAATGACAATTAATCAAAAGCAATCCACGTTGCTAACAAGAGATTACACAGATGAGCAAAGATTCCAGACTTTTAACCAATCATTCAGATATAACAATAAAAATGAACCATGGACAATTGATCAAGATAGGTAATTATTCAAATATAACCAAGGACCAGTGCCTTATGGAGTCAATGAAATGCGTGAATAAAGTGAAGGGAATTGAGCTGGTGAGTATTAGATTGTGCGAGTGCTCTTGGTAGGTTTTAAAAGATTTTAATGGTGATCTTGCTTAAGGTGTCTGGATATCTTAACCGGAAATATCTTCAGTGGCTTTGTTCGAAGACATGACGTACCTGTCTGGGATCACAGCTAGGTGTTCAATAACTTAACCAACTGTGCCCAAATTGGGTTGCCCGGTGCCCACACTTGGAATTTGCCCACTTGCCTCAGTATTTAATTGAAACAACGCCGGTGCGTTGGTTATGGGGTAAATATTTTATTATGTTTCTCTTGTGTGAACTTAACAAGTCCGTTCACCGTTCTGAGTACGAGCCCAACCCGAAAGTTGGCAGAGCATACTAGGTGAAGGATGATCAACGAAGTTATTTAATTAGAGGGGTATGTGTGTTGAAAGTTTTATTAAGTTAATTAATTAAACTCTCTGATAGAGAGCGCTCTTGACCTTGTCTTATGACAGAGGTTCAAGAGTCTTATCTAGTCTAGATGCCTAATGCAGGGATTGTGCAAGACTAAGGATGCTCTCCGATAGAGAGTGCTCTTGACTTGTGTTTCTGCAAGTTCAAGAGTCTTACTTATTAATTAATTGAATTAGAAAACAACATGAACGTAAAGCAAAGATGGTTTATTAAACTCTCCGACAGAGAGCACTCTTGATCCACCTTATGGTGAGATTCAAGAGATTTTGGTTCCTTTTATGATTTGATAATTATATAGAAAGATGCCAAAAAGCAATAATCAATCTAGCTTTTAATGTTTATACTAAGGAGCAACTAGCAATTAGTGGAAATGAAAACTAAGTCTAATCAAAGAACTAAGCTAAGTGCTCAAAGTTAAAACTACACTAAGAAAACATGGAAAAAGAACACACTTCCCCCAAATAGGGGAAAGTAGAAAAGATGAGAGACTTGCTCCCACTTAGCCCTTTTTATTAATCTTTTACAATGATCATGGTGACTTGTTCTTTGCCTTTTGGAAGAACAGGGAAAGAAGGGGATGAAAGAAGAGGGAGAAAGTCTTTTTGTTCTTTTGCACCTCTTGCTTGCTTGTGGCCTTTGGGCTCTTCTTCACTTGCCTGAAACTAAGAGCTCTAGACACAAACTTGTTATGATGTTAGTTTATAAAAAATAAATTGAAACTGAGTCTACAAACTAGATAACAAAAACTACTCAAACTGTACCCAAAAGAAGAAAGAAAAGATGAGTGAAAAAGGTAAGGCAAGAGAGGTGGAAGAGGGGTGAAGAGAGGACAAACGGAGGGTCAAAGAAGGCTGGAAACCAAGGGAAAAAGAGGGCTGCAAATTGAAGAAAGAAGGCTGCAAATAATGATGAAGAAGGCTGCAAATAATGATGAAGAAGGCTGAAAGTACAGCCCAAAAGATGGCCACAAAAGATGATGAAAAGGGGCTGCAAAAGGTGAAGAAAGAGGACGAAAGAGGGCTGTCCAAAAGGTAAAAAAGTGAGGAAAAATGGACAGCGAAGGATAGGAAAGAATGACTGCAATAAAAAGGCCAAAAAGCCTGCAAAATACAAACAATGCAGCCAACCGGGGCAAAGGCTTGGTGAATGAATGTTCACTTTAGCCCAAACCGTGCCATAATCCCAAGAAAATGAAGATTTTATGAATTTTGAAAGATGAATAATGATGAAAGCAAACTCTCAAACCTGTGGTACTTTGATGACGTTTGGATTTGTTTGAAGCTTGAAAATCCGGAAGTCGCCTTGGCTTCGAGAGGAGAGGATGCACTTGAGCTCAAACTCCTACTCGCTTCAATGAGATAACCTGCACAATTTCAACTCAACACTTGCAAAAATTGGATTAGATCATGTATGTTTTATAATAAAAATATAAAAGACCATATCATATAACTGAATAATCAATACTACTTTTAATTCATAAGAACAAAACCATAAAAGATTAAATTGGAACATCAAATAATCAATCTTACGTGCTTATAGAAGCCTTCTAAAGCATGAACTATTATCCAACTTAAGCAAGAAAAGAAAGAAATTGAAACATTTCACCTCATTTGCCAAGTATTCATCCACATTAACAAACCATGTATGCCTCCAAAGCCTTAAAATTTTATTCCACGGTTGCAAAAGCAACAAGCATTATAGAGTTTGGACAGAGTTTCTCTACACAAAAATCCATCCGAATAGAGCTAAAGGAGCCTCTATTTATTCAATGAGAGAGTGCTAAAACCCTAAAACCAAATCACATAACCTAACCGGCTTGGTCACATAACTGAAAGCCCATACCTAAGATGAAGAGCTAGGAGTGAGGGGAGGCCTCCACCTAGGCAAGGCGCCCCCACTCCAACCCTAAGCACCGAAAACAAGCCACATATGAGTTCACACGTGTGGAAGGCGCCTTCATGAGGAGAGAGGAGCGTGAGCTTGAGGAGAGACGCCTTCATGTTGGTAAAACCACATTTTAGGTTTGGGTGAAGCCCCGGCTAGGTTTGGGAAGGCCACTGATGGTGTAAGCTTCAGTCTTTACCTCGATCAAATCATCGAACCAATGAGTGCTCTCCATCTCATTTTTAGCTGGAAATGACAAATCTGTTAATTGAATATAAATTAATTGCTCACTAAATGCTGATTGAAGCTGAGTTATGACAACTCCAATCATCATAAATGCCCAATGAGATGTCATTTAGCCTTTTATTTTGCTGAATTTGGATTAATTTGGATTAATCTGGAATACCTTATTTGAGATTCTACGTCTCAGGAGACCGAACCACTCAAAAAATACCCTACTAGCACATTTTATTACAAACCCCGCGGGACCATGGTCAAAATTATTCAAATAAAAAACTGGCTAGCCAATATTGGCTAGACATGAAGACGGATCAACTGATACACTGGAATCAGACATTGAACATGTTTGTCAACCAGCGGCTCCTCAGGTAACCCCACTATGGTACAAAAAAGTTGCTAACACTCTCCAAGCTTCAACATCAACGCAACTACATCTATTCTTGCATACACGGTGGCTGTGCCTCAGGTTTACAGTCCCATGGCTTGTATCTCCAATCATTTTAGGATGAAAATACCCATAAACATGGGTAGACTTTGTGACAGGTCATGCAAACACTTTTCTTCGCTCATTCATGCAGGCTTCCTCTAGGAATCGATACCTTGAATTTATGGCAGGCTACTTAGCTTCGATGACGCTTCTTCTTTCACGTGGACTAGACAGGCGAGCTCTTCTGCGTCATCCTTTACGACTCTCTGTTTTGAATTGGAGGAGGCCTTTGAATGTTAAACAAAAACTACCATAACACCATTTGGCAACTCATTGTCATATCCCATATACAAGAAAGCAATCTCATGTGTCAATTTATCCTGGAATATGACATAACACTGGCATCAACTATAACAAAGCCCCAAGCATCTTTGGAACAATAGTGGTGATCTAGCAAGATGGAAATTTCTCTAGCAAATATCCATGGGTGAACCATCTCATCTATGGAACTGCTGGATGTGATGGAAGATAACATATGCAATGAACATAAAGTCACCCCTACATGTCAAGGGGTTACATGACCGAAGGCCAGATTAGATCGAGTCTGATGAAAGTGGACAAGGGCCAGATCAAGACGTAGGCTCTGGTACCAAATGAAATGAACAAAGTTCGTTGATGAAATGTGAACAAATTTGATTTACTGGATATCAAATATAAAAAAGACAATAGGTTAAAATCCATAAAGGATATGTAATATTAAAAGATAGATGATTGAATGATATATAGGTTTTACAATGATGAGTGACCTTGGCATTTTATTGGCCTCAAGGTGAGCTTTCACATAAAGCTATGTCTTTATGTGATGCACCTTTTAATGATTAATAACTAAGTAGTATAGTTTAGGTATATATATTTATGAATAATGTTTATTTTTATATACATAATAGAACCCTGGTGGGTGGTATGAAACACCTCTGCTTTACCATCTAACTAAGCCTTTGTTGACATCTGTCACACAATTACAGCTTACGTCTTCTAATATCCCTAAGTTTTTAAGGTGGTTCAACCACCTAACCCCTAACCACAACATCTAGATGTTACACACTGTCACATGACACCCAAAATGACCATTATACGAAAGTATTTTACTCCCAAGTAGTATTCCAGCATAGATACTGCACCATTTTCTTTATACCCTACTGAGGACATAATGATTGCTGATTCTGTAATCAACGATAATCTTTGGCAATCCCATTTTCTGTTCTGCAAAAAGGTTTCTATTTTAAGCTATAGTTGGTCTCTGATTAATTAAATGTACTTTACAAAGCAATTCTTAAGAGTTGTTGGTTTATGTTTTCTGAATCTGTTCCAGGATAGCAGTTTTTCCTAATATATTTGAAGATGGTTTAGTAGTGTTAAGGTTGGTTTTAATTCAAGTTTTGTCAATGGCCTCTATTTTGGAAGATTATCATTCCAAATCAAATATCAAGTAGTAGTTTGCAATGATCATAAGTGACTATTACAGAAATCTATCACACCAGTGCTTTTCTGGCTTTATATATATCTATAGATGTAGAGAGATAAATTTATGGTATTGCATCTTTTGCAAATTCCTCCAGGATGATTTCTTGCCAAGGACTGCTACTCCCCTGGAAGATATTTTCAAGTCTCTTTTCTGGTATGAAAATCTTTGCACTGGTGGTTTTAAATTTTAATAGATGTTAGTAGAATCATCTTTGGGCAATTATACCAGAAGTGCATCATATAAACTTCAAAGTTTCTTCATGACCAAAATTTACTTTAGTTGTGCTTAGCATGGTGGTCATATTACATTTCCAATCCATACCAATTAAGAAGTTTCTAGTATAATAATTACCCATGGCCATTGCTTCTCTTCAATTATCCTAGTGTCATAATGTATCATTCTATTCAATCAAGAGGCTTAATATCTGGTTGTGTTTGGACAGCTTGCCTTGTTTATTGTGTGTCAGATGCATGAAAGATACATTTATGTCAGAAGAAAGGAAGCTCAATGATCCACGGAGACTATATGCCCCAGGACGGTTATACCACATCGTGGACAGAAAGCCTTGTGGGTAAGAATCTTGAAACCTCTATCAGCAGTCAGAATATAGCCATATTGGTGGCAGTGAGGACGAATTGGTATCGTGAAGAAGTTACTCTTATTAAGGATTTGGAAGCAAATTTGTTTAAATATATCCAAAAATATGTTATAACTTGTGATGTGCTCTAGGTTCTAACTTCAACATCAGTTCTCAGTTCTTTCAGGAAGAGAGAATTTCTTACCTAATACTTTAGGGAGGGATATAGAAGCTTGTCATTTTTACACTTTCTATATACATATTTACAATATTTGTTTTGTCCTTCTGTACAACAGAACTAGGCAACTATTGTCCAAGTCCTATACGTTATGAAGCCAATTTAGCAGCTTGAGAAATTTTGGCAGGCTTCATAATTAATTTTAGAATTCAGTTTGCAGTATTCAGAACTCACTGTAACAGCAACATCATAAAATAAAATCCACTTATAAACATATCTGGAAAGAGACTGGCTGCAATGTTATACTAAAACAGAATCTGTGAAATAAAGCAGTAAAATGCCAGAGATACTTTAAAAACCTGACAGCGGAAAAGCTGAAATGCATATATTTAGGAAAAATCTGTTCCTGAATGATAAGGACAATCTGATAAAGGCTGCTACATTCATGTGAACAAATATTTGAATTCTTTAAGAATCTGTCCTCTAGCCAGTCTTTGGGTTCATAGAGGGAGGTGTAAAGTTTTGAAAGGACTCTTCTTTTGCATACTGACTTTGTCATTAATAGTAACTACTCTATCCATTGTTCATGCATTTATGAGCTGCCCTCAGAGAAACCTGCTACTGCCCAACCTGTACTTGTGTGGGAAAAGTCTCAACCCACTAGCACAACCTAGATGGCAACAAAGGTTGGGTGTCACTGTCACCTCACACAACCTCTCACTTTAGGCTTAACTCCCTACTTCAAAGCCAAGGGGGATGTCCTTAACAAATTAATGATTTTTATATTTTATGGTCTACACTGAAAGATTTTATTAATTTAGAGTTGTCTAGACTAAGTACAATACAAAAGTATGGGCAATGAAATAACTTGTACTTAGTAAAAACTTAAACAACATAAAATATATTGAAATGGCAATATGTTTTTAAGCTAACCAATGAATCCTATAAAAGAATGTACAATAGATTAATAATTTAATACTAGATTCAAAGGAAATGCTACTATTAAATATAAAATAAATAGCAAGAAGCATATACAAGACTAATTAGGTGTATGAATTAATAATAACCAATGAGTTGTATGAATCAATGTTGCATATATTGTCACGGAGAAAGTATTGGTGAGGGTCCAGAATATAACTTCTTGCTGGCGGTAAATATCGGAAAATCTCGGAAAATGTCACAAGACCTCAAAAAATACAAAAAAACTCATTATTTTCAATTTTAAAACATATAAAGCAACAACAACATCAAATAGGCAGATTGTTACATATATATGATGATGTAACTAATAAATAAGATGCATAAGATGTCAAGTGGTCACATATCGTTATTAAACTGAAAATTCTGAAACATGTTTTTGATAGGATGACACAAAATCACATCAAATGCTCAAAATAAATGTATCTCATGAGATGAATCATCATGAGGCATCTAGATACTAAATAGTACATGATACAATGAAAATGATAGATCATAGGAATCCAAATTATCGATTCCATCTACTCCTTTTATGGGTAAAGGGCACCACTCTTCCTCTGGAAGCAGTAGGTGGTTGTGGAGGCACTTGGGATGAGGTTGGAGTGGAAGCTCCAGAGCCTCTAGCTACTCCAACTGAGATGGAAGGTGATGGGGCTGAGGTGGAAGACAAAGTGAGTTGTCTCCTCCTAGTCCCAAGTCTAACTGCAGGTCTCCGTAGAGATGGTAGTGGCATTGGTTGCACCAGAAGATCAATTTCTCCCTCAACATCTATATCCACTGGAAGTGGATCCTCCTCCTCCTCCCCCTCCTTCGTTGTCGTAGCATCCCCCAAATCATCTACATGCTCCTCCTCCAACAATTTGGATGCCTCGTCCATCTAAAGCTCCTCAATCTCCACCCTCCACTAAGCAGTGGTGTCAAAGGCATCCAATGAAATGGCCTCTATGTTAGGTTCTTTGTCAAGCTGCTTCACCCATAGCCTTAGATTGTAGTAGACATACACCAAGTCATTAAGGCGCTGGGTACCTAACCTGTATGAACATTGAGGGCCATAGTTAGTGATGGTAATTTATAGTAAATTAAAATTTACAATTAAAAAAATATTAACAATTTAAATTTTTATTGTTGCATTTTTGAACATTTCTATCTTGTTGCGCTTCTTGGACTATATTAAAAATATTTTTGTTTTTTCAAAGACACTCCGATTGCGCTCACACCTTGAAGAACTGCAAGTTTGGCTAAGCACTTGAACGGCAAATTTTTGCAGCTCTAGGAACTTTCCACCATAGTGTTTCCACCAAACATCTACAATGAATAAAATGAAAGGATTCAAAGCAAGAGAACGAAGTCTATTCCATCAAGTAATAAATGTCAAATATATAGAAAGGAAAAAACAAAATTTGAAATTGAAGCTTACTTGGCATATTTGCGATCCTATCTAAGATGGCCATCTCATAACCCTAAACCCTAGATGCCATCCTATATATCTCCATCTGTCTAGAAATCTCTAAGCCTTCAGCTGGAGTGTGCACCATCCTTTGAACACATTGGAAAAAACCATCCATGACCTCACCATGAAAATTAAATCCACAAGCATTAGCAAATGTAGGGTTGAGATAGAGCCATGTTGCATGGATGGGACGATGGAGAGTGTTATTCCATCGCTCATCAATCACACCCCGTATCTGAGCTCTCTTGGTGAGTCCTTCCTCCCCGTTGTCATCATAGCACCGATGGATAGCTTCCTTGGCCCTATCCATGGCCTCGTACAAGTAGCCCATTGCGGGCTTGTCACCATCAACCAATCAAAGAACCTTTACCAAAGGTTCACTAACAAAACATACCTCACCTATTCTAATCTATAATCTCTGGTCATGTCCCACAAGTTGGCCTATGGCTTGCCCATCTTGTTTGGTGCTATAGACACAAGCGTCCACTCATCAGAAAGAAACATCCTCTATAACTCCAACATACCCTTGAGGAGTGACTAAAGAGAAATGAAGCTGGTAGTGAAACGTGTTATCGCAGGACGCACCAACTCTTTGTTCCCTCTGAACCGTCTCATGAATGAAAGAACAAATTTTTGATTATATATATATTTGGTCACATTTTGAGCTAAATCAATGATTTCCTTGATCCAAGGAATTTTGCCCATGTCCTCTAGCATTAAATTAATGCAATTGGTGGCACAAGGACTCCAGTACAAGGTTGGATACCTCTCCATGAGCAACTTCCCAACAACAACATAATTAGTAGCATTGTGCATGACGACTTGGACAACATACTACGGGCCTATCTCTTCGGTAAATCCATCTAGCAACTCACGTAAGAATTTTGCATCTTTTGTATATGCACTTGCATCAGCAGTTTTGATAAACATTGTCCCTTTGGGACAATTAACCAAGAAATTTAGAATTGACTTGCCCTTCCCATCAGTCCATCCATTTGACATCATGGTGCATTTGGTGGTCTCCCATGATTCCCTGAGCTTAGCTAATCTTTGTGTGCAATCGACCTTTTCCCTTTGAAGGAGACACCCTCTCATATTGTGGCTGAAGGTATAAGTAGAACTTTGGACAATTTAAAGAGAAATGAATGACTCGGGGTTTTAAAGGTGGCAAGGGAACTATGTTTAATCTATTTGTTACTTGTAGGTGATGCATAATTGTTTGGAAGTGGAAAAAAATAGAGACTGAAAAGAGTTATAGATCTATATGGAGCAACAACAGGGATGGAAGTGAACTCCAATAAATCTTCCACCTCTTCATGGGCTCAGTGAAAGGAAAAAAAGGGACACTATCCTGCTACTGCCATTTCAAATGTTAGAATTAAATAATGGAATGAAATACTTAGGGCTTTTTAAAAAAGCTAATGATTACGGATTTAGAGACTAGATCTGGTTGTACCAATCATTATAGGAAGTGTCCCTATACCTCGGTCCAACAATAGTTGCAGCTTCAAACATGGAATGCTAGAAGGGGTTCTTGGCAATGTTAAATGGTATATCACTCCAAAGAAAACATTTGATCACAATCTTGTTGGCCTCCTCCTCCTTTGTTTTAACCAATGACCGAATAGAAGGTTGCCCCTTTGGTGTTGACCTCGACACAAAGAAAGGTGAGGTTGATGAGGGGATTCCAGAAGTTGTGGGCCATGTGGATGAGGAGTGGGATTGTGGTCCCTCACTAAGGCACTTGTTCTAGTGTTTGTACTTGCAAGTTCATTTTTGTGAGCCTCCTTTGCATCCCTCTTATTAGCAATATCATTGATGGATTGGTTTGCAATACGCATAATTTTTGGGGCAGTTTTGTCACAAGCATCCACATCAAACCCACTGATTTTGGCAAGGTGGTATTTCAAGCGACTAATTCCTCCATAATTCTTTTTGCCGCAAAGATTGAATGTTGATATTTGTCTATTGGGAAGTTCTACTAGTTCACCATACAACCACATTGGATCCAATGGCTTTGGCATTACCATGTGTTTATTTTGGTTTATGGCACAAAAGAAACCAAAATAAATACATGATAATGCAAAGCTCAAATAATGAGAGCTATATGAATGTGGAATGATTGAATCTTCCATTCAAAACAACAAGAAGAGCTACATTGCAAAACCCAACCCAAGTCTAGAAAAACAAACAAATGATTTGTTATCACATATATAGTAGCCAGGCTACCATATTCTATTTTTTAGATACAGTACATTTTTGGGCCAGATCTCTTACATATGAGATGCTGAGATGAGCAGTTTTGACAGATCATTATTGTATTAGTGGACTATTGTACTCTCCCATGTTAGGACTGAGTCTTAGGACACTCAGATTTGAGGACTGATGTAGCCATTTAGTCATTTATAGAGCAGTTATTGATCGCCAGTTTTATATCAGTGCTTTCTCATTGGATAGATGATGTTTCAGATGGATTATATACATGATTATGACTCAGCTTTTTATATTGTGTTATGATTATCATTGCTCTTATACTCATTTTTGTGACATGTATTAACATGTGGTGTCATGATCTGGCGGTCATAATTATATGGACTTGGATGTATTTGTATTTATGTATTGATGTCCCTACTATGACTTTGAAGTTCTTGATCTATACTCATTGGTTTTACCCTCCTTAGGGAGAATAGAGGTAGTCATTCCCACCATTGTTTTGGTTTGCTAGTGTTGGTTTCATCATTCATTGTCTCCACCCATCCATTACCTTCCAGTTTAGTTTTCAACCTGATTGACTTCTTGACTTATGGCATGGAGGACCTTTTTCCTGGCTAGAACCTTTGATTAGACAAGCCTCCTTGTTTATATTGTGTCTCGACTCTGAGTTGGTGACAGAACTTGCCTTTGGTGAGTTGGATGGTATGCCTAAATCATTCTGGTCGGTTGTCCCGATGTTTGGCACTGTGCAGAACTCCCCCTGGTCACTTGAAATGTTGTTGGCTAAAACTGAAAGCTCATGTACTACTTATTGGAAAATGTTATGTATGCGCCCATGGAAAATGAAAATGCTAAAACTGTGTTTCTTAACATATGTAAAGAGGGCAAGAGCAATGAAATGCTAAAATACCCCTTGAATGGTATAAGAAAAGGTCCAAAAAAGCAATGGGTAAAAATATGCTATATCCAGATATTGCTGACCTTATAAATATAAATATGTCCCGGATGAAAGCTGCGATTAGCTGTGCTTTTAAACACTGGTGAAGTCCTAAAGGGCCATATAGGCCAAAAAGGCCATGGAAATAAAATTGATGATCCTAATGAAACTAGATCAAGCTTGATGTAGTCATGATGCCTAAGTTGAATAAGTACTCTCTAAACAACTCAACCATTTGTGAGGCATTGAGGCATTGCCATTCCTTGTGTTGTTGTTTGTCTGACATTGGTTTTAGTGAGTGTTTCCTTTCCATATCCAAAGTGTCATGATGTTAAGTGGGAAGTCATCATTTTCCCTAGCCTGGTAAATTTCATCCTTCACCCTTCACTAGCAAATTGACTACAACTATGAACTGAGTATAGTCTTGAAAGTTTAGTCTGAGTAATAATAAATAAAGCCCTATATATGTATTTGGTTGATGTACCGCCAGTGAAATGACTGCTACTTGTTGTGATTGTTGCTTAAATGATTTGTAGAGCATGTCTTAGCCTTTTAACACTTGCAGCAGATGGATGATAGTCTGAGTTATTATTGGTGTCTGATCATTTACAGATGGTTATATTGTTTATTGGATATGGTTGATGATCAGATAGAGACCTGTGAGGGGTATGAGTATACACCTTAGATGGATTTGGACTCTCTGAGTCTAATGAGATAGTTTATTTCCAGTTTCGGGCACTTGTAGATATGATCAGGCTCATTCTGCCTTTCTGATGCAGTTTTTCTTCACGGGTTGATATGTCTGAGCAGGGAGATGTTTCAGTTGGATTTCCTAGGGCGTTGTATGGGCATAGGGGGTGTAGCCACTTGTTTGTAGCATAGTACCCCCATCCCAGAGAGCTTGGTGGGCTCAGTTTGACAACGCGGGCACCCTAGGAGGCTGTTTTGGTAGGTTCACGTTTCCCGAGGCAGATTAAAAAATGATTAAATGGCTATTGAAGAAATCGATTTGGGCTGCTGAGGCAAGGAAATGACATGGGATGAATCATAATGATGAGAGTGATGTCCTCCACACCTTCTCTAGCAGTTGCAGCACCTGATTGGGCCCACACCTATTTTTGGGCATTTTTATATTATTTTCTGGAGCTTTTGGGAGGCTCACGATTTCCTCAAGGAGGCACAAAGTCAAAGAATTAAAATATTATATTATTTTATTGTGCCATGGGGACACCCAGAGGGAGCTAGTCAACACTCCATGGACCCACCATGTGCTTCATTTATTTCTTGTTGAGTGGGATACCCTCTTTATGGGTGATTTAGTCCACTTTGGTGCTTTATGGTTGTATTGATCCATGTATTGTATGTTGAGCTCATCTCAACCATTGAGTAGAATATTTTATCTTTTAATCTTAGCCACTCGTTTTGAAAGTGGTTAGGATTCGGTTATGATTGTGGTTCTCTCATTTCTATTTAAAGGAGAGAGCTTCTCATTTGTAAAGGGTCTTTGGCTTTTGGATCTGAATAATAAAAAGATTTTTTCCGTGGATATTTTCTGGATCTGCTTTGCATCTGATGTTCTCAAGTGGTGATTGGATAGTCTTCTGCTTCCTAGCATTTTGGAAATTCATGTGAGATTTATATTTTTCTGCAATCATTGTCTTGTCTACAGGAGGGCGTTTTGGCTGGAGTGTTTTTGCAGGGGGACCTCAACTCGTTCGGTTATCTTCGTCTTGGATCAAGAGGTTTTCATTAGTTTCATTGTGATCTATGATTACTTCGTTTTTCTTTCCTGCAGCATTTGGTTTCTTTATCTTGTCTTAGCAAATCTGATATTGTTGATGTTTGCTCATGCAGGGTAGAGGTGCATTGGTGGCTTGGGGCTTACATCTGTCATAGAAATCACTTGGATCTTCTAGAATTGATCGGGATAGCAAAGATCATCACTGTTAAGACTTCTAGAAGCATTTCTAGGTACGATCCAACAGGTAACTCTCTTCTCTTTAACAGATCTCAATCCATTGTACCTGTTTCCCTTCCATTTTTTCTGAAAATCCTTAAAATACTAAAATACCCTTAATAAATGCTAAATCCAGGAACCGTCCGATCTTTGGCCAAACCACTGCTGGGTTTCATAGATCGGGCCTCCCCTTCACTGAATCTACTACAACACTGGTCAAATTCTTGCTGGTTTGACCTAGATCTGATTTTTAGCCTAAAAACTACATAGCGCCCCCACTAAAAATTTGACTTGCTAGGGTTTTGACTCTTTCTGATTTTTGACTTCATAGATTGATAGATCGGGTCTCACAGTCCAAATCACCCCTAATGCTGAGCTAGTTCCTGCCAGGTTGCCCTAGATCGGAAAAACTGACTTTCAGCCTCCTAGCCCCCCTCATCAAATTTTGACTTTTCCAGATTTGATTTTTCCTGAAATTTTCTAACTTGGGTTTGTAGATCAGGCCATCCTGATCTCATTTCCACTTCAACGCTGAGCTAATAGTCTCCTGGTGGCTTTAGATCTGCAGATCTGCCTCTCCAAACCCTAGCGCTAGCCCTCCTATTGTTGATTTCCCTATAACCTAAATCTTTCGGGCCAAATCCTTTTTTGGGTCCATAGATCAGGGCATATCCCAGGTGGGTTCATTGAAACGTTGTGCTGATACTGACTCCATTACGCAAAGCTGAACAAGCACTGATCTCCAAGCATAGCGCTAGCCCTCCCTGACCTCTTTCCCCCGAAAGTTGACCATTCCTTGATAACTCAAGTTACCTGATACCTTCATATCTTTCATTGAGTCTATCTCCTTGGTACTAGACAGTCCCAACTCTGTTTTTGCTCACCCTGTCACAGTTACGTTTCCCAAGACAGTGGTCATCTTCATCAGTTGCTAGTACATAAACCCTAGAGCTAGGGTTTCCATTTACCTTACACCTTACGTACCTCAAAGCCACATTTGATCTATTCTGGTGTCTAGGTCTGATCTCTCCTGTCGGGAGTAGATCTGGGTCTCCCCCGTTGTTGTCTTGGACTTAGATAACATAAAGCGAAGACTGCCTTGATTGATGTGACAACCATCCATTTGGGAGTCTAGGCAGTCTCGGTTTCACCTCCTTAGTTGCTTGCCCCTCTACCATCCATCCTGGATCCACCTCACACAGGAAACTACAAGGTTGGTGATAACATGATTCAATGAAAGCAAAATGTTTTATACATACCTGGAAATCTTGATAGTTTGAAACTTTGAATCCCCACTCCACAATTTCTTCGCTAATGGCAATGAGGTCCTTGGCTTTCTCCTTCTTTGATGGTTGCACAATGTTCTCCCACACCTGTCTAGTTCTCTCACACTTTTGAAATCAAACAATGAACCCAAAAAACCTAAGCTGTAGACTTAAAACGCAAATCCGAGTGACTATTTCACAATTTTGGTTAGCAGTCCAATATATTCCTTTGATTCGTGAGTTTTTCGAATTTATGGAGATGTTATGAATGTGTCGCGATACATTTAAAATATCGGAAATGTCGTGATATTTTTATTCCAATATATCGGATAGGGGAAAGACTCGGCGATATATCCGATATTTATGATACATCACCGATATGTGCAACACTAATATGAATTAACAATAAGTCTAAGGCTTATGACAAGATTTAAGGTAAAGTCCATGTTATCACACAAAGTGTAGCTACCCATTGAATGTATCCTATTCGGGACAGTAGAGGTAAGGTAGCTAATCGGTGACACCGTAAGGCCCACGTACATTACAGATGAAGGGTAGTTGTCACAATGGACGGACTCTTGTCACTTTAGATCAATCTGGAGAATGATCAAGGGGGAGACCCTACTAGCCTACGGGGGTTAGCGAACCTACTCAAGACACTCTAAGGGGTTTGCAATGAGTACAATAGGTGAATAACGAGTAAGTAAATCTAGATTAGGGAATGGATGTGGTAGGTGAGGTTAAAGCCAAGTCGAGGAGGCTTAAGATAATGAAAATTTCCCAACTTGATAAGAAATGTTCCACAAAGAATTTAAGAATGTAGATCTAATTATATCTAGTCTAAATAATGAAAACCCTAATGAGATCCGCTTAGGGTTTATGCAATAATGGACAAAGTGGACCCAAGAGAGTAAATCGGGACAAGAAATGACTAGATATGGAGGCTTGAAGGATAGATTTGTGGATTCGGAGTGGGTTCAAGCATACCTAATTGATAAATCTGAAAATTTGACCACCCACCCAAGGAGGGCGACCCACCTAGAGTAGACTAGTGCTAGATCCCACGGCAAATGGAGTTGGATTTCAATGAAACTTGAGATACATGGTTTAATTAAATATCTCTAAGTGGGTTTTAATGGTTGTCATGAAATAAGCACCCAATCTATCAAATATACAAAACTAGGGTTTTAACAAGGAGGGTTTTGATGGACAATTGGATAAAAATATTGAAAACAATACTAACCTTGTAGATTGTAGCTGAAAATACTTGCGGCCACCTTACTCGTCAATGATCTTTCCACTTAGTTACAATTCCTAGCAAGATCCAATAGCTTTCGATGTGAAACTTGTTGCTCCAAAGAGGTAAAGCGCCCCTCCACCTGCAAATCCGAACTATCGAAGTAAGATTCGATTCAAAAATAAAGAAGATTAATGCATGTCATCTAAATGAGAAAAAACTCAATGCACAAAATACAATTGGTCACTCCATCGAAGATGAAATGATTTGCCCGAAAGATGATGCAAGACGTCTTAGCAATCTCCTTCAACCAATTCACTACCCTGCAAAAGTTTAGTACAACCTCCACAAAATATAGATCGAAAGCATAAAATATCCACTAGAATGTCTAAGCAAAAAGGCATAACAATCACGAAGAGTGAAGTTGATGTTAGATGATGAAGGTGACCCCAACATTGTGCCTCAGACTAATTCCATGCCATTTCCTTGCCTCAATTTCCCAAATCGATTTCTTTTCGTCATTAAAATACTGTCTTGGGAACGTAGAACTGCTCATATCTCACTGGCGACTGAAACTGGACGCCAACTGACTGCAAAAATGGGCTTGACACCATAGCAATATGGTACAAACGACTGGCTACACCCTATGTTTTCCTTTGACGCCCTAGGAGGACTCAGCATCAAACCAAAAAGCATTTTATTTTAATTTCTCGGAGCCAAACTGCTGCAAAATGCCAAAATGACCCATATCTCATCTGTAAGTGCTCAAAACTGAAAATTGTCTACATCAATGAACTCAGAGTATCCAAACCTACTAGGAATAAGTACCCATACACCATATGTCCACCAAAAATGTACATCAGAGGGCCCATCCATGTCAGAACAACAATAATAATAAACCCCGTAAATGTTGATAATCATGAAAATAACACAAGCCATCATAATAAACCACCATCTGAAGCATGAATATGTCTAATGGACACTGATAGACCACAAATAATCATCGGTCAAAACTCATCCTGGACCCTGCTGCTGACTTGGTCAAACTGGGTTGACCAAGTCAAGAATGATCAAATGATGACCCAAATGCTAAACTCCGATACTGCAAAGTACAAAATGGATATGCATGCTCAATTATCTATGTTAACAGTAAGACTCAAGTACAAGTAGCTTTTGCTGGCGATTGATTATAAGCACATAATATATATAAATACATCTAAATCAAAGTAATCAACTGTGCTAAACAATAACCTCCAATGTATGCTCATTTATCGATTTTGCCATTTTGCTAGTCAAGGGTGAAGGTAAACGAGGTAAGGTCAAAGGGGATGTCTTGATAGTTAACACTGTAAGTATCTAGGCTGAAGGAAAAAGGGATCCACACAACACATAAGTTGGAGTAGGTGAACAATAGGGAATGTCAGTGTCTCACCAATGGGTGGAATAATGAGAAGGTTCCACTAGACTATAGACAAGTAACCTTTTTAAGCAGTTTACTTGCACAACAAAAGACACTAGTTAACCTCCAAAGGCAGGTGCCCTGGAAAGCCTTCTGGGCTTCCAAAAAATTACAAAGACACAACCCTGACATGTCAGTCTCACCCTGTTGCCCTGTAGGGGCAAATGAGCCGTACATTATACAATGAATGAGTGCTCATCTTTTGGCCATCAACTTTTTAAAACATATATTTCATTTAACTTGCCATCCTCCAAGAGCAGGTGCCCTGAATAGCCTTGCGGGCCTCAGATAATGACTCAGTATGACCTCCATTACCTGCTACCATCCATAGGTGTGATGGAGTGACCATCCTGTTTCCCTTTGGGGGCAAATGACTTCACATCATACAAAGGATGAGTGCTTGTCTCTTGGCAATTGACTAACTTTATACTTTATTTGCAACAATGTCTAAAGACACTTTTGTTTTGCTTGTTGGGCATCCATTTAGAATAAGCATTTAAGTTTCGATGCCTTAGTGTCTAAAGACACTTTTGGCAAGATTACTTGTGTTTAAGAACTAGAGGAAGACCATTTCTGTGACAAGAATCACACAAACCAACTCCGAGACACAATTTAAACATGGAGACCTATTTCAACATAGAGGTGAAGGTGGGGGAAATCCTAGATGTCACTAGTCAAGTTACAAGTCAGGGTTAAACAATAAAAAGGGAAATGCAACAGATGGATGGAGAGAGTGAAAATGGTGCCAAGGCTAGCAACCTGTGTCCTAAAAGGGAAATGATTAAATCGATATTACAAGTAAGGCATGACCAATGGGTATACCAATGAATCTCTTGGAAATAGCAACCAGATCACTTATACTTTAGATTCTAGTAAGATCAATAAAACATCGCCAACATACAACCACTATCAACTGAGCCTCACTACTAAAATAGGCAACAAAGCAAAATCAAAATCCATATGTACAATTCCATAGATCACCTGGGTCATATACCTGCATCTGATCTGAACAATCTGAAAAAACCACTGAAACACTGCTGCTGCGGTACATCATGGGCACTGTCATACACTCTGCTCTGGGTCATGAAAATGGCTAACTCGGTCATTGAATCTGAGGTCACGAGGCTCAGTCATGGCATAGAACTAGTCAATCTGAATGCTCTAGATCTACTAAAAGAGATAGATCATCAACTGGTAGCTCATCGTCTGCTGATCTCATAGTAAAGGATTGGCTCAAGGAACTGCTCAGGAACAATGGTAGCCCAGCTACTATGTATGTAACAACAGTCCCTAGAGCTTGTAATAGGCTTAAGGATGATTAGCTTAAGTTAAGTGAGATAAATGTCTTAACAATTCAACAAAGGTGAACGTTTAGAATAAAATATGTAAAGTATACATCAGATTTACAAAGTTTAGCCAAGAAGAAATAAGAAATGAACTTTAAGAAATGTTTGAATAGCATATATTGATAAATATAACCACAACTTAGATAAATTTAATTGCAAGAGAAATTATAAAACAATAAAGAATGTACATGCAATTAAATGATGTCAAACTTGGTGATTATGCCCAAGGGAGTGGTTAAAACCACAATTATTTCCTCTTGTTCTGAATATTTACTGAAGTATGTAGAATATTCAATAAACAAGAGAAAACCAAATTTGAAAATGTAACAATTGCAGAAATATAAAGTTAAAGTCCAGAGTTAATATGCTAAGAACGAAAGATATGTTTGTAAAACAAGTATTTTACTTAAATTTTGGAATGGAAGATGAAATGACTTGCTGGAATTAACTGCATAAATACATAAATGTAACTCATAAAATAATGATAAAGAAGTAGACATTTAAAGTTACCAAATCTGGTTTTATTTGCACTTTTGTGTAACTTTTAGGTTGCAAAACGTTATTGGTATTACAATTAAATGATAAATAAACCATGATATGCAAGAAGTAACTACAGATTCTGAACATGTAAAATAAATAACTGAAAGAGCAAATTAGATTTGTTTATTATGCAAGTATTTCTTATGTTTATTATCTTTAAGCAATGAACACCTGAAGAGACAAATCTGAATTTGAGGTATGAAACTCCTTGGATGCAAATTTCAGATTTGAAACTTACACAAGTTATTCAAAATAAAATGTATTTTGCACTTTAAACTCAGAGTAACTAATAAATCTGAATCTAAGATAAATATTCAGATTTACTTTAGATCTAAGCAAAAGATATTCAATAAAATCATAAGATATATTCTATGTGAAACCTATTATAGCTTTTGCCTTAGGGTTATTAGCTTTCACTAAGAGAAAGAGCAATGTTTCTTTAAAATTATATTGATGGTTGCAAAGAGAGATTAGTGCCAAATACTAAGGGCAATGGAGTCACCTTAAAATCACCAAGAGGGCCTTGCTTGAAGAAGTCACCAAGGAAATGAGATTGCTCTAGGCTAACCTCAACTTACTTGATGTATTAGAAGACTTGGTGCAATCACATAGGGAATGAAATATCCCAAATCCCGATATTTTCTATTTCTAAACAATTATGCGGATACAACTGGGCTTACAAATTGCCAGGCAAAAATCCCTATTTTATAGGAAAAATTAGGGTTAGGGTTTGTGAGATAGGATACACACTTACCACTGATAACTGGCTGAACTGCTGCAGATAAAGTCTGCAAGTACTGAGATCTGAATTGGAGAGGAACTGATCTCTCCCGTCTTCGGTGAATGCTCCAGCAATAAGATGCCCCAGCAGAGAAAAAGGTGACGCCCTCAAGGAAGGAGGGGCCCGATGGATCTGCCGATTTGTAGGGCTGATAGCCTTGCTGTGCCGGAGAGATTGGCTGGAAAATACTGCAGTTCTGAACCCTCTAAGTATGATAGCGACTTGGTTCTCTGAGGCAGCTGCTCACGCCCCTGGTGGTCCGGAAATGCTGATAACTCCTTCGGATGAGCTCAGATGGAGCTGATAGTCACTGGGTACTGGAGTATGAAGCTGTTGGTGAGAATGATGCCTGAGTTTCGGAAGGAAACTGAGATCTGAAGGCCCAATAGCTGATTAGGGCTTTCTGGTTGAAAACCCCCTCTTACGGCTGCACCGTGCCTCTGCAACAATCTATACCCTGTGCTATATAACTGATGAATGAAATGAAGAAAAAGTGGTGAACCAGTATGGCTTACCCGGAATAAGACTAGGACAGATGTTTCACTGCCGAAACCCTGTTAGCTGAAAACTCTGTCTCCAACCCCAACTGCTGTGCTGCACGCTTTGCTGCTATCCAAGTGCTCCCAAAATAATCAATAATCATAAGTGAGGTCTCCTCTTGCTTTACCTTCTATTTATAAAGTTCAACTGCGCAAAACCTAATCTTTGACCTAATTAGGTCACTTTATCTTCTAATTTGCCGTTGACTTGCATGCAAAGAGCATGGTCATGCATGGAGCATGGAAAAGAGCATGGTCATGCATGAAGGTGGCCTTTGGCCCAGGTGGCCCTTCTTGACCAAGTGAGGATGCCGTAGATCTTCTATGGATGGCATCAATCCTGATCTGATTCCCTAGTTATCAGTAACCGCTCGAACCCACAGGAATCACATAGGTTAGCGGTATGGGCCTCAGGGCCTAAAAGGAAGAGGACATTACAGTCCTCCCCGCTCGAGATTGCTTGTCCTCAAGCAACTTCAAACTGGGATGCTGCAATACCTGTTCACCTTCCCAAGTGGCATCCTCTGGCGGTAGTTCTTTCCATTGAACCAAATATTCCTTGATCACCCTGTTCCTCAGCTTCCTCTCTCTGGTCTTTATGATCCGTTCAGGAATCAGTATCAGCAGTCCTTCATCATCTAAAGGGGGCAATTCGGTAGATGGAGCAATGTGTTGTCCGAGGGTCTTCATCAGGCTGGACACATGGAACACATTGTGGATTTTGCTTTCTCTGGGCAGCTCTAGCTCATATGCCACCTCTCCCACCTTCCGAATTATTTTGTATGGTCCATAGAAGCGGGGTTTTAATTTCTCTGCTCCTTTCTTCTTAAGTGACGACTGTCTGTAAGGTTGGAGCCTTAAGTAGACTAAATCCCCTACCTCAAAGCTCCGCTCAATCCTGTGTTTGTCGGCATACATCTTCTGTTGATTCTAGGCTGTCCGTAAATTCTCTTTCAATACTTTCAGGATGTCTTGGCTGTCCTGTATCCAATCCTTAGCCTTAGGAGCCCTGCTGTCTCCAAATGCCAAATCTGCATAGTCCAAGGCCTCATAACCATATAATGCCTTAAAAGGAGTCATCCTAATAGACATGTGATAAGTAGTGTTGTAGCAGTACTCTCCTAGGTGTAGCCATTTGATCCATGTTCTCTGTTGCCCTGCTACGTAGTTCCTGAGGTAACCTTCGATCCACTTGTTGACTATTTCTGTTTGCCCGTCACTCTGGGGGTGATAGCTCGTACTAGTAGCCAGTTCGGTCCCCACCAATCTGAACAGTTCCTGCCAAAAGGCACCTGTGAACCTGCTATCCCGATCACTGACAATGGTCTTAGGCAACCCGTGTAACCTGAAAACTTCCCTGAAAAATAACTCCGCCACCTGAGCTACTGAGTGGTCTGATGGTATTGAGAAGAAGTGTGCAAACTTGGTCAGTCTGTCAACTACCACATATAAACAATCTCGCCCTTGGACCTTGGGCAAGCCTGTAATGAAGTCCATGGAGATGCTCTCCCACTTCTGTTCTGGAATCAGTAGTGGCTGGAGTAGCCCTGCTGGATGTGTGTTCTCAACCTTGTTCTGCTGACAGATGCTACATTCCCGGACATGCTGCATAATTTCCCCCTTGAGGCCCTTCCATGAGAACCTCTCTCTGATCTGCCTGTAGGTCTTTAAGAACCCTTGATGCCCTGACAAAGGAGAATCGTGAGCTGCTTGGATGATCTTCTTCCTCAATGTGGATTCTGGAACGAGATATATCCTGTTTTTGTAGTAGATGATGTCATCCACAATCCTGTATCTGTCATCCTGAATTTGCTTGTCCAATAATTCGCAAGCGAATTTATTTTTGGAGTATTCCACTAAGAGCAATGCCCTCCAGTCCGTGGATATACTACTGAGAGATAATGGGGTTGGACGCCTAGATAATGCATCAGCTACTACAATAGTCTTACCTTTTACGTACTCGATCTCGAAATCGTAGGCTTGTACCTTGCTGACCCATTTCTGCTGTCGCTCATTCAGTTCCTTCTGATCCAAGAAATACTTGAGGTTGTTATGATCTGTTTTAATTTTGAACTTACTGTCCACCAGGTACTGTCTGAATTTTGTGAGAGCATGCAAGATAGCTAGCATCTCTTTGTCATATATGGAATAATGGCGCTCGTAGTTCTTCAGTTTACGGCTCTCGAATGCAATAGGGTGATGATTCTGCATCAATACTGCTCCTAACCCTTCTCCTGAGGCATCACATTCTACTGTAAAGGGTTGTGAGAAGTCTAGCAATGCTAACACTGGGTAAGAGCTCATGATAACCTTCATCTCCTCGAAAGTTTTCTGCGCTAAGTCTGTCCAAGTGAATGTCCCCTTCTTGGTGAGATCTGTGAGGGGTGCTGCAAACTGGGAGAATCCCTTAACGTACCGCCGGTAATACGTGCACAGACCTAGGAACCCTCTCAATTTTGTCACTGTTTTTGGCACAGGCCAATCTCTGATAGCTCGGATTTTCTCCATGTCCACCTGTACTCCTTTTGCATTGATCACATGTCCTAAGTACAACATTTCCTTTATGCCAAACTCACACTTGGACATTTTCGCGTAAAGCGACTGTTCTTCTAAAATACTCAACGTCTCGTCCAGGTGTTTCAAGTGCTCTTCCCATGTTTTGCTGTAAACCAAGATGTCATCAAAGAAGACAAGTAGAAACTTACGTAGCTGTGCCCTGAAGGTGTGGTTCATGCACGACTGGAAAGTAGCTGGAGCATTGGTAAGCCCGAAAGGCATGACCAAAAACTCATAGTGCCCAAAGTGACAGCGGAAGGCTGTTTTGGGGATGTCCTGGTCCCTTACCCTGATCTGATGGTACCCCGAGCGAAGATCGATCTTGGAGAAGTATTGAGCTCCCCGAAGTTCATCCATGAGTTCGTCAATCCTGGGAATGGGATACCTGTTCTTGATGGTCTTTTTGTTAAGTGCTCGATAATCGATGCACATACGCAGAGTGCCATCCTTCTTCTTAACCAGAACTACTGAAGATGCAAAGGGGCTAGAACTGGGTCGTATGTAACCAAGCTCCAGTAATTCCTTGATGGCTTTCTTAATCTCATCTTTGTACCTCTTGGGATGCCTGTAAGGAGTGGTGATGACGGCTTGTGTCCCCTCCTCTAGCTCGATCATGTGCTCAAAGCCCTGGTCTGGTGGTCTGCCTGATGGAAGGTCCCGAAAAACCTTTTCGTGTTTCTGTAGCAAGGCTTGAATGTCACTGGGGTGTTGTGAGCTGGTCTTTGGGGGTTTCCTGAAGGTGACAAAACATTCTGCAGCCCATTCTATATCATCCTGTCGAAGCACTGCCTCCTTTCTCTGTGACGAGACCGGTTTTGGGGGATAAGTGTTCATGCCCCTCAAAACTACCCGTTTGCCATCTGGCCCCTGAAACTCCATCTCCATTGCCTTGTAATCTGC
>LPNX010490184.1:70233-84017 GCA_001517045.1 Pseudotsuga menziesii | reverse complement strand
ATAAGACGCCCCAGCAGAGAAAAAGGTGACGCCCTCAAGGAAGGAGGGGCCCGATGGATCTGCCGATTTGCAGGGCTGATAGCCTTGCTGTGCCGGAGAGATTGGCTGGAAAATATTGCAGTTCTGAACCCTCTAAGTATGATAGCGACTTGGTTCTCTGAGGCAGCTGCTCACGCCCCTGGTGGTCTGGAAATGCTGATAACTCCTTCGGATGAGCTCAGATGGAGCTGATAGTCACTGGGTACCGGAGTATGAAGCTGCTGGTGAGAATGATGCCTGAGTTTCGGAAGGAAACTGAGATCTAAAGGCCCAATAGCTTATTAGGGCTTTCTGGTTGAAAACCTCCTCTTATGGCTGCACCGTGCCTTTGCAACAATCTATACCCTGTGCTATATAACTGATGAATGAAATGAAGAACAAGTGGTGAACCAGTATGGCTTACCCGGAATAAGACTAGGACAGATGTTTCACTGCCGAAATCCTGTTAGCTGAAGACTCCGTCTCCAACCCCAACTGCTGTGCTGCACGCTTTGCTGCTATCCAAGTGCTCCCAAAATAATCAATAATCATAAGTGAGGTCTCCTCTTGCTTTACCTTCTATTTATAAAGTTCAACTGCGCAAAACCTAATCTTTGACCTAATTAGGTCACTTTATCTTCTAATTTGCCGTTGACTTGCATGCAAAGAGCATGGTCATGCATGGAGCATGGAAAAGAGCATGGTCATGCAAAGAACATGGTCATGCATGAAGGTGGCCTTTGGCCCAGGTGGCCCTTCTTGACCAAGTGAGGATGCCGTAGATCTTCTATGGATGGCATCAGTCCTGATCTGATTCCCTAGTTCTCAGTAACCGCTCGAACCCACAGGAATCACATAGGTTAGCGGTATGGGCCTCAGGGCCTAAAAGGAAGAGGACATTACGGGGAAGGAGAAACCATCGCCTTTCTTGGGTGTACCTTACACAAAGGGGGTTATGTAATATCCCAAACTGGTATTTTTCTTTTTATATGTGTACTAAAGATGGCTAATAGACTTATGCCTCAATAAAATAGGAAAGCAAACCCCGATCTTGCATGCATGCAGTTGAATGCAGATCTGTGCCCTAGAAAATACTGAGATGCTGTAAAATAGGAGAAATCAATGCATGTACATACCAGTATATAGATCAGCTGATGGTGAAGAGGATGGTCCCAGCATGCAAGGATTCTGCCGGAGGAATAGGGAGATAAACCAAATCGTCCCTCCACAGGTTAATGCACCCTCCTCTCAAACTGTATATGCTCCAGAATAATAAATAAGCAGCTGCTGAAAGCCTGGATGATATGAACTAGGGTTATAATACCCCTCTGATGGTGATGGAAGCAGCATGCGGAAGAAACAGGGCACACTAGCCCAAAACGTGAATGCCTCCTCAAATCAATTCGCCCATGCAGAATAGCGCCTCCAGAAAAGGGAGCACTGATGATAACTCGCTGGATACTCAAGCTGAATAGTCCTTCTTCCAAGGGAAGGGTAATGGAGGTGCTCCGGGATGAATGGAAGTAACATGCGGAAGTTCTGAACCCTGTAGATAGGAAAACGAATTTCTTGGTTTCTGACCCTGGTGACATGGTGTGATGATGGAACTCTTCGGCTGGATGAATAATCAATCTCCCGAAATAACTGCTGAATGTAAGCTGATGATGAACTAGTACTGAACCTGGATGATCCAACTTGATGATGAACTAGGGCAGATAGATTTCGCTGTCGAAATACACTAGTTAGTTGAGCATGCGCTCAACCCCAACTTAGCTCGTCGAGCTCTCCAATTCAACTCCACAAATCAATAATCACATAAGTGTTTTCTCCATTCACTTTATCTTTCTTTTATAACTTTTAACTGCGAAAACCCTAACTTTTGACCTAACTAGGTCACTTTATCTTCTAATTTGCAGTTGACTTGCATGCATGTGCATGGAGACTTAATTGGGTGCATGCATCATTAAATAATGCCCGAATGTCATGCATGCAGGTGGCCTTTGGCTCTGGTGGCCCTCTTCGACCCAATGGTGATATAATATTGATGCCCTAGATCTTCTATATATGGCATCAGTCTTCAGCTAATTCCTTGATTGTCAGTACCTGCTTGAACCTACAGGAATCACATAGGTTAGTGGGTGGGTCCTCAATGCCTAAGCAAAAGAGGACATTACAGGTTAGTATTGCACCATTTGAATCAAGTAACAATACAAAAAATCACATTCTTCAATGCACAATAACAATTGCATCTATGATAGAGATTAACTTACCAGAAATTCAATCCGACTAGATAGTACTATCTCTTTAATGGCCCAACATAAAAAATAAAAGGGATAATGCTAGCACATTACCTCCAATAGTTAAGCCCAACAACAAGATGAAAGCCACACATGAATAATAAACTCTAACTCCTTACCTCCACAGACAAAGGAAGATGTATTAAGAATGCTCTCCTAAGTGTACAAAGAGCCCTAATGTTGAATAGACCCACTAAGAAGTCCCATACACTTCTTAGAGTCTACGTCAATTCAACATTAGACTAGACTTGTAAACAAGTCAAACCTGCTCATTTATGAAATAGATCACTCCGTCCTGGAGCAGGCAATGTGAGAGCATCTCGAGCCTATTTACTCTTAGCCAAATCGGCATGGCTAAGAAGGCTACGGCCAGGCCATTCACCACTAGCCAAATCAACATGGCCCTGTGAGTGAATGTATCATCCTCCCGTGGTCAAATCAACATGACCAATCTAGGAGAATGTCTGCCCGATATGCTAACTGGAGAAACATCAACAAAGCAATGAACTCAAGCCTCTCTTTTATAGCCTAAGAGGGTGAAATTGCTCATAAAGTGGTCAGAAAGAGAGTGAAATTGCTCATAAAGTTACAAGTGGATGATGATATCAAGAATAGGATGTGCTAGATCAATGGTCTAGACTCTAGATCACTTATTTACATCAAATAGTTATGCCAACAAGCCAAGTTGTTTTTCCCTAGTGGGGCGAATTTTCTTTTGACTTGTGAAAATCAGTAAAATATGCTAATACCATGGGTTTTCTCCAAAACCATGAGCAAAAACCATAGGAGAAGTTGAAACAAGGTGCCAATAACATGGGCGGTCTCCTCAATCCAAGCATTAGTCAAACAAACCTTCAATGAGTAAGTCGTTCAGCCCCACGATATGAGCTAGTGGAGGTGGATCCATGTGTAGTAGGAATGAGTGGCCAAGATCTAATCTGGAGGTGAGATATGTGCTAGAAGATCCCAAGGTGCCTCAACATATGTGCCAATGTGCCATGCCACCAAGAATGCCTCCACATGTGTGCCAATGTGCCAACTAGGTAAACCATCGTCCTTAGGAGAATGTAGTATTGGCCACATAAAAATAATAAAGTGCAATCTCAATGGAGAATAAAAAATAAAGTGCACTTTTTGCTCCTCAATGACAAATGAGAACCAACTTAGGCCTTTTTTAAATTAGAACCTTAGTGGTGCCAAGTATTAATATCCTGTTATACTCAAATAAGCCTGTAAAACCTCCTTGAGCCTGAAAATTACCCAAGATGGACAATGTTTTGGCATTTGAGAGCTAGGATGGCTAGAAGGACCAAATGGGTGCCCAAAAATGCCAAGTCGTGGAGATAATGGTTGGATTTTTCTCATGCACGTTGATGAAGTTTTCAGGCTGCTCGTTGACACTACATCGAATGACCCCTGTAGATTAGACCAAATTGAGAGAGCGTTCTGGTATGCAAGCATGGGAGATGAAAGTAGATCCAGATGGATATCCAAGTCCATCTGTAGATCTAGAAAATACTGAGTATATCAATCCCATGCACGCTCATGAAAATTAGTATTGTTGAACACTAGGGAAAGGTCCACCACCTTTTTGGAAGAGACTGATTTGAGGAAGTAGTGATCAATATGATGTGATATTCTTGAGTAAGTGGCCAAGTAGGTATCCAAATACGTGCTCAAAATCACCATACCCCATGCATAACCAAAGACATGCAATAAGCCTGTCTTGGCTAGTGTTATCGGAACCGGTCTGGTTCAGGCAAATTTGGCCGGTTCGACTGGTTTACAGGGTTTTCGGTCCGGTCTGTTAAATTTTCTTAAGATCTGATTAGATTATTTAGGATCTTTATCTGAAAGAATAACAAGTACAACGAAATGCATAAAATGTAAAAGATACACAAGACAGATTTTTCATCGGGGAAACCATAAAGGAGAAAACCCCGCAAACTTCTTCAAAATAGTAAGATGATAAAAAGCAGTAATAAGAAATGTTCAACAACTATCTTTCTCTCCTCCTATGACTGTATCTCTCTCTCATGCACCTTAGAGAGTATGTGAGGTGTGTATAAATGAGGGAGAGCGCCTCCCTATTTATACCCTTTCAAGTCACTGACCAAATATAAGACTCGAGCCTACATGTCATCTCACATGGGGTCCACTTCTCCTAGAGAGACCACAATTACATATTACATGATGTTACACTGGGGACTATTGCTACGACTTACAATGGAGGTTGTACCTCAAGATCTAGACACAATTTAGACATCTCGTAAAGGGGTAACACACATCCCCAATGGGGGTACAACAACATACAATGATAATATACATCAGAATATCTTCCGAAGTTACAAATACATCAACACTTCTTCTTAACTAGGAAGGTATTCTTTCTCTGCACAGTCATCAACACATTTGGTCAGGTCTTCATCGCATCATCATCATCACAGAGTCATAGATTCTTCATCATAGCTGCTGCCATCATTTTCCTTAATTTGATCATCATCCCATACTATCTGTCATCAGAATTTTTTACAATGGCAACCCTTTTCATGCTGGATGTAGGCCTAGCCTCCATGTAGGTCTTTATCGACAGATCCCACCCTTTTTCATGCCGGATGTAAGTCTACTGTGCCAACCCTTTTTCATGTTGGATGTAGGTCTGTATCTACAGAGCCAATCCTTTTTCATGTTGGATGTAGGTCTACAGTACCAGCTCTTTTTCATGCTGGATGTAGGTCTACAGTACCAACCCTTTTTTATGCTGGATGTAGATCTCCATCTCCAGAGCCAACCCTTTTTCATGTTGGATGTAGGTCTACAGTGCCAGCCCTTTTTCATGCTAGATGTAGGTCTTCATCTACAAAGCCAACCCGTTTTCATGCTGGATGTAGATCTATAGTGCCAACCCTTTTTCATGCTGGATGTAGGTCTTCATCTACAAAGCCAACCCTTTTTCATGCTGGATGTAGGCATTGCCCTCTGCAAGGTCTTTCTCTACAGAGCCAACCCTTTTTCATGCTGGATGTAGGCCTTGCCCTCTGCAAGGTCTTTCTCTAGAGAGCCAACCCTTTTTCATGCTGGATGTAGGCCTTGCCCTTTGCAAGGTCTTTCTCTACAGAACCAACTTTTTTTCATGCTGGATGCTTTGCCCTCTGCAAGGTCTTTCTCTCCAGAGCCAACCGTTTTTCATGCTAGATGTAGGCCTTGCCCTCTGCAAGGTCTTTCTCTACAAAGCCAACCTTTTTTCATGCTAGATGTAGGCCTAGCCCTCTACCAGGTCTTTATCGTCTATGTGAGCAAACCGTATGTAGGTACATCTTAGGACTTATTATATGCCTCTTGCAAAACCTGCAAGATCTCCCAGGATTGATTATATGCCACTGCAAAACTTGAAGGAGCATCTGAGGACTGATTACATGCCTTGCAACACCTGTGTACCCTACTATTACCTCATCATCTTCAGATCATCTCATCTTCACATGGAGCATAGCCCAAATACACATAACACAACACTTACATCAATGACCATGGGAGGCCCAGCCTGCCACCATGTCGGAAAGGCATACGTGTATTTGCATCTTTGGGACTCATCACTTCCCCTTGGAAGGAACATCGATCTAAAGTACACCAAGCTTCTCTCTGAAGTATTCAAACTTCACTTTGGCCATTTCTAGCATAGAATCACATTAGCACTGATTACGTCCAAAGATAACTTGCGAGCTTCGCCAGGACTGATTACATCCAAGGACAGCCTGCAGGACTGATTACGTCTGAGCAACCTACGAGCTTCACCAAGATTTTATGCTCAGACAACCTGTCTCACTGGCTATGCTAGAACTCATCACTCCCTCGTTCGAGAGATCTCGATCTGGATCACATACTGGAGCTTCACTGCTCCTCTCTTGGCTGTACTCAGTGCCATGCAAGACTGCATTCTGCCAAACCAGTAGCCCATACTGGATCTCAGACTGAAGAAGCAACCCAAGGTGCTCTTCTTCTCAGTGGCGCTACCAATCTGAATCAACATAACCATGCATGTTAGTCTTCTGATTTGTATCATACTTGAGCCCATACTCAACTATACCCTTCAGGTACCTCACAGCGTGCTTTGCAACTAGGTGAGCATGTCTCGGATCCGTTAGGAACCAACTCAGGTCGTTCACAGCAAAGCATGTGTTTGGTCTTGTATTTGTCAGGCACATCAATGAACAAATCATCTAACGATACATCGTGACATCACCCGTCTCTGATGAAGCATTACTCAATAGCTTCAGGTTCGACGACATAGGTGTGGCCATGGCCTTACAGTCCATCATCCCAAACCTCTTCAGGATCTCCACTGCATACTTCCCTTCTCCAAGGGAGATTCCATCCGCACTCTACCACACCTCCATGTCTAGAAAGTAGTGCATCATACCCAAGTCCTTCATCTCGAACTCGGCAGCAAGTCTCCTTCTTGCATCTTTAATGAGTTCCTCTTTTCATGTCAGGAACAGGTCATCGACATATAACAGGAGCATCACTGGTCTTTTGCCTTCAACCTTGAAGCAAAGGTTGGAATTTGCTTTACTCTCAGTAAAGCCTAGAGCCATCAGTAATCTGTCTATCCTGTCGTACCATGTCGAACCTCAGGATCTTCTACAGTCACTCGCTCTGAAGCGGAGCATCATTCTCCCTCTGCCTTTCACACTCTATGTATTGACACATTCTGTACTGGAGTGACAAGTAGCTTCCTCTGCTATTAATATTCAATGTATTCATCTAGGGTCACTGGATACCAAGATCCTCTATCTTGAACCTTTTGAAAAGTTCTTCTCGCACCCATCTGTGAGCTTGTCATCCTCTATAGGCTATCATCTTCAACCTTGTAGCAAAGGTTAAGATCTTCATCACTCTAGGTGATCTTCAAGCTCCTCATGTGTGTTATCCCATGGGTGCCTTCTGAGTTCGGACAAGGCCTTCTTTAATTTGCACACATATGTCTGCCTGTCATGTGTCTCAACACCCAGTGGCTGCAAATGTCTCTTCGTAGTCTATGCCACCTTTCTATGAGAAGCCTCGTGCTACGAATCTCGCCTTGTATCCCACGATGTTGCCATCTACTACATGCTGGGTCTTGTAGATCCATTTGGAAGACACTACGGACTTCTCTTCAGGTCTCGATACTGCATCTAGACATCATTCTTTTTGAACTGGTTCTCTCCTTCCCTTTCTTCTTGGCTACTTCTTCATAGCTAGAAGGCTCTGCATCAATGATGTCACTCAATAGTGTCACATAACTGGAGTGTGTCTAAGGCCTCTTTCTTTCTTTGAAAGTATCGTCATACTATTCTTCATCTTGGATTATTTCTCGTGCCCAAGGTGGTCTTCATCTCTCGAGGTAGATTTACCGTTCTCTTTGTATTCTTCTGAAGTTCTTTCTTTCACCATGGTGTCTTTGACCTGGGATGCTTAAGGTTCCTCTTCTGAACTGTCGTTACTTGTTCTTTGGCATGATCTACAAGTCAAGTTCATTTGCATGATTAGAAAGATATCATAATTTCCAAAACATATTAGTAGTGACAAATATATGTCATATAGCCATGCGACTGTTTTAGTCAATGCTACAACATTCATCCATATCATGTATACATACAATAACTTCTAGATGCATTCTACCCTAATTTTATTAAGAGTGTGTACTACACCTAATATTCCAGCAAAGAGGTTTCAATCTAGATAAGTAGTAATGGAATGTAGTACAACAACATTGACTTCTTACCCATCATGTGCAATTTAGTA
Source organism: Pseudotsuga menziesii (assembly GCA_001517045.1). NCBI lineage: Eukaryota > Viridiplantae > Streptophyta > Pinopsida > Pinales > Pinaceae > Pseudotsuga > Pseudotsuga menziesii. The sequence goes on along the minus strand of LPNX010490184.1, from coordinate 75,921 downwards.
GTATAAATGCAAATACTCAAACATCCATAACACATCAACTGAATATAAACAAATGCATAACCAAACAGTATCATGAAATGACAATTGAATACTCATCTTTATTTGTTTCGTGGGTAGACTCCTTGAGCCTTCAGCGTCATCATCTTTTTCATTCATAAGAGTATCATTTCTTATCCAAATGCTAAGATGGATAAGAGGTTCTTCAAGAATTGAGTCCTTCATATTCCTCATCGCTTGCGGGATCTTCTTTGAATCATGAGAGCTTGATCTTCAGTTGCTTCTCTTCTCTTATTATGAGTCGAGCTTCTTCTTGTGTTCACTCTTCCCAGAGTCTATTGAAGGTAATCACTTTCTTTAGGCACACATTCCTCAAATGAATGAATTCCATGATCTTGGGAGGCCATTCAAGGTGGTTACAACAATATCTTATTCTTCTTTGATTGCTTCGTCATAGCATCGAACACTTCCTTTTGGTGTCTTCAAGGATGACACATGAGGGATGATAATCTTTAATAGAATCTGCAATGATTCTCTTGGCTATAGGCTTAGCCTCATCTCCCTCTGGCCCCTAGAACTTTCTTATTGAAATACTGATCCAAGTCAATTTCTTCAAGGATCACGGAGGTCCTATACTTCCATACTCGAAAGTTGTCAGCTTCACCAAGCTTGTCATCAAGCTGGTGTGATTAGTCATTTTGAAATGAGAACCTTAAATGTAAATAACAAAAAATTTAAATCTTACCGATTTGAGGTGTCCGTCCTAGTTCTGGAGTTGGCTGATCTAGGGTTTGTCAAAAAAACCCTAAATTTCGAACTTCTGATTCAATAGAAAGATGGGCCTCTTCAAGGCAAACCATCCAATGTACTCCTTTTCTGAAAACAGTGGAGGGAAGCTTTCGGAACAGGAAACCCTAGTCTTCCAATTTCTTCTGCATAAATGACTGATATTGCTTCTACTGTATCTCCGAAGGTTTGGATCCTTAAGGTCTGAAATTTCTCACTGTAATAGCCTTATAAGTCTTCTTTCCAACCCCACAGGTTAAAGCAGAAATAGATTCTCCATGTGGGACTTATGCTGAGTTTCCCAAGGTGACTATTTTGGGGACTGTTCAGCGTAGCGAACTTGTATGGACTGCCATGTGTCACCGTTTCACATTCTGGGTCTGAAAAACATACCACAAAAACTACAGTCCGTGCCCTACCTGAAACATTTTGCGAAATTTCGTTTGGACCTTCCTAGCCCGAGATATAGCAAATCTCCCTAGGTCACTTGTTTATGACTATATTCTGGAGGAGGCTGGAACCCTGATTTGGAGGAACCATATCCCCTGAAGTATAGCGAATCTGAGGTTGAAATTTTTCACAGTGTCCAACACAATTTTCTCTTCAGCCTATAAAAATTTCGGCTTCTGAGCCTTCTCCAATCTTGCATTATAGCAAAAGTGCTAGGTTTACTAAATTCAGTCTTTTAGGGTTTTCAGGCATGAAACCCTAATTTCCATTAGCTGCCATTGCAGCCGTATTTCAGCTGTACAGTGAAACTTCTCAGATTTAGAAACTGATACCACCAATAGATGCGCCCTAGTGAGGCGAGTTAGCCTATCCCTCCTTGTTTGATGATCTGTGGAGAGAACACCTTCAACTAGGAAGCCCTAGTTCTTGCAGCTACATAGTGCCTTCTTTCAGAGAGGCTCTGATACCATGTTAAATTTTCTTAAGATCTAATTAGATTATCTAGGATCTTTATCTGAAAGAATAACAAGTATAGCAAAATGCATAAAATGTAAAAGATACACAAGACAAAGATTTTTCATCTGGGAAACCATAAAGGAGAAAACCCCGCAAACTTCTTCAGAATAGTAAGATGATCAAAAGCAGTAATAAGAAATGTTTAGCAACTATCTTTCTCTCCTCCTCTGACTGTATCTCTCTCTCATGCGCCTTAGAGAGTATGTGAGTTGTGTATAAATGAGGGGAGCGCCTCCCTATTTATACCCTTTCAAGTCACTGACCAAATATAAGACTCGAGCCTACATGTCATCTCACATGGGGCCCACTTCTCCTAAAGAGAGCAAAATTACATATTACATGATGTTACACTGGGGACTATTGCCCCAACTTATAACGGAGGTTGTACCTCAAGATCTAGACACAATTTATGTTAAACTAGTAGCAACAAGGAAGGTCTTCCTGCATGCATGTGTTCTTGCATGCAGAAGACTTAAAATAGGAAGCCAATTGGATTTAATTATTTTTCCTAAGTTTACTTTGGAAAATAACTAAAGTGATCTAAATTAACTTTAGTGAACCACTAGTTAAAGTGAAAGTGAAATTAGGGTTTTCGCTTTACCTAAAGTTATATAAGAGAGATCAATTGGTGTAGAGAACACACACACTAGTATTCCGACAGAGACAGGATACAGACAAGGAGAGAAAGTCAGACAGAGGATTTAGCCGAGAAGACGAAGGAGCGTGCAGCAGGATCATCGAGCTTCGTACAGCTGGGCCGTACACTCACACAGGAGGGTGTTGAAGTTTAGCTGGGATTTGCCCAGAGTGATTCTGCCGGGTACTGCATTGGCCAGGTTTGGGTGAATTTGCAGTGATTGTAAAAGTTCCATATTTTCTCATAATAAAATTTATATCTGACTGCTACATCGGTTTTCCCATCTTGGGTTTTTCCGGGGGTTTCCATACCCAAAATAATAGTGTCAATATCGTGATGTGATGTTGTGATTTATTTCTCAGTTTTATATTTCGCTACATATTGTAAAAGATATTCATGTATGGTTATCAGTTGATATTTTGCATGCACTGTTTAGCCCTAGTTGAATATTAAAGGAAAATTTACATGGTATTAGAGCTCTGGTGAGCTAAAGCCGAGAGATTTGTAGCAGCGGTGATAGATTAGGGGCAGATCTATAGGAAGACACAAACTTAGACTTCCAGATCTAGGGTTTGATAGGTACACTTCACTATGGTCGTGCAGTTGAGAGTTGAGGATAGACTCCAGGGTGCTTAGAACTTTCCTACATGGAAAGAAAGGATCACAAGGATCCTGGACGTCAGTGATGCAGAGGAGCACATTGACTCCACAAAGGTTGCACCTACAGATCCAACAGATTTAGCAGCTTGGAAGAAGATTGATTCCAGAGCCATGCTGATTATCATGGATGGAGTGAAGGACCATATAGTCCCTCACCTTTTTGGTAAGAAGACCACAGCAGAGATGTGAACGGCTTTGGAGAGCCTGTACCAAAGCAAGAACGAGAACCGGAAGATGGTGTTGCAAGAGAGGATGCGCAGCATCAAGATGGCCAAGGGAGAAGGAGTGGTGCCTTATATCACAAGGCTCACACAGATCAGGGATGAGCTTGGAGCTGTTGGCTCTAAGACAATGGATGAGGAGCTAGTTCAGATAGCCCTCAATGGCTTCTCTAAGCCATGGGACACCTTTGTCAAAGGTGTTGTGGCAGGGAGAAGCTCCCTGATTGGTAGAGACTATGGGATGACTTTGTGCAGGAGGAGACCCACATGGGTCAAGGATTAGGCTCATCCAGCAGTGCCCCACAGATTGTGGATGAGGAGGCTCTAGCCCTTACAGGGAAGAGCAAGGGGAAGGCAAAGAAGAAGAAGGATGGTAAGAAGAACCTTGACGTGTCAAAGGTCAAGTGTTTTATTTGCCACAAGTAGGGACACTTTGCCTCCCAGTGCCCAGACAGGAAGAAGAAGAGTAACACTCAGATGGCTGGATCTACAGAGGTGGATGAGTTCAGCAGGAACTTCGATGAGGAGTTCTGTTTGATAGCTTGCATGGCAAGCACCACAGAGAGCAGCATATGGTGCATTGATAGTGGAGCATCTAGTCACATGACTGGACATAAGAGATTATTCAAAGACTTGCAGGAGGGTGGAACAGGGATCCACGTTGAGCTGGGTGATGATGCATGGTATCAGGCGTAGGTAGTTGGCACTGTTTCATTTGAGAGGGAGTCTGGAAAACCCCTCAGTTTTGCTGATGTGTTATATGTTCCAGGACTGACCAAGAACCTTATATCAGTCTCCACTCTGGAGGACAAGGGATATCAGGTGAAGTTCCGTGACCATAGATTGTATATCAGGCCCAAGGGGTCAGATAGGAGCTTGGATCGGGTGATTGGCAGAAGGAGCGGGAAAGTGTACAGATTACACTTTGAGCCTGCAAAGGCTCTAGTCAGCAGCAGTAGCAATTAGGGTGAGTTGTGGCATAGGAGGATGGCACACTTACACCATGGAACACTGAAGCATTTGAGATAGGCAATCATTGGAGTTCCTCAAGTACAGGAGGAAAAGCATAACCACTGCAAGGGTTGTGCTTTGGGGAAGAACATCAGGAAGCCTTTCCCACAGAGTGAGCACAAGTCTAAGGAGCCCTTGGACTTGGTGCATTCGGATCAGGGTTGCCGAAGCTTCCCCCCCTCCCCCCCGGATCCGACCCCGGAACCTCGCTCCGAGCGAGTTCGACCCTGAAGCGTCCTAGGAACCGCGCACCCAAAAAACCGAACCGCGAACTGGTGAAGGAAAACACGCTTCCTGATTTTTGCAATTCGTTTTGGCCAATTCGTGACGGAACCGTGCGCCGGCATCTCAGAATTCGCGCACCCTCAGCTTCGGAACCGCGCGCCCTAAAGCCCGGAACCGCGCGCCGGCGAGAGGCCGCAACTTCACTTTTTGTTTTCTTTTTTTTTCTAATTTGGCTTTGTGGGTGGGCCCTAGGGCTTTCTTAGGGTTAGAGAGGGGAGATAAAGCCCAATCTCTCCCTCTTCTTCCTCATTGTTTTATCTTTGAGTTGGAGTGGAGAGCTTGAAGAGGATTGGTGAGAGCTTGGAGAGCTTGGTGTTGGAGCAAAGTTGGAACTTGGAGAGCTTGAAGAGGATTTGTGAGAGCTTGGAGGAGACAACAAAGGGCTCCATCTACTTGCAAATCATTGGAGATCAAGATTCAAAATAGGTATGCCCAATATGTATTTTTGTTGAAAACTTGAATATTGTTCACAAAAATGTCTTGTTTATTATTGTATTTTTGTTTTCTCCTACATTTTCCCATTCCCTCTTCCTCCTCATTCTATTGCAGGTTTTTCAAACTTCAAAGTTTCAAACTTCATCTAAAACTTGAAGAGAATGTTTTTCTTTTGGTGTTTGCTTCCATTTTTGGTTCTCATGGTGTTGGTTGGGAGTAGGCATGTGCATCAAAATGAGGAATCTGATAGTTGTCAATCTCATAGTGACTCGGACTACCCAATGAGTGAAGGAGAGGAGGGTGGTAATGATGATGAAGGGGATGATGAGGAAGTTGGTAGTGGCAAAGAGGCATTAACCCCCTTGTGGAAGTATGTCACAAAAGTTCAGGATGGTAGAGGTGGTGGAACCGCTAAGTGGATATGCCCACATGGATGTCGTCCAAACCCTTATACCGGTTCATACACCCGTGTGAGGAGGCATCTTTGTGGGGTATTAGACAGTGATGAAAAAAAAGGGGGCCTTGGTGTTAAAGTTTGCACTAAGATGACACAAACAGAGAAAGAAAACTACATCAAGATAGAGGAAGCTGCAATAAAATTGAGCAAAAGACAAAAACTTCAAGTTGATGCACCTTCTCCCTATTCTGCATCTTCTTCAGTTGGTGGAAGGTCTTCACCCAGTGGAAGTA
>LPNX010490184.1:58562-69445 GCA_001517045.1 Pseudotsuga menziesii | reverse complement strand
GAACCAACAAATAAGATGTGGGACTACAATCCAGAGGAGGACAATTTGGAGGATGGAGCATTGGTTTTGGAGGAGTTGGAGAATTCTCTTTTGGAGGAGAATGAATGTGCTGAGATGCCACCACCTAGTGCGACTGCGAGGCCCCGTGGAGGGCCCCCCTTGAGTACAGTTGTACCAGTACCTGCATTAGAAGGACCTTCACAGTTAGCTGCTTCATCTTCACAGTCACTACCACCTCGCGTACCCCCACGAGGCAATCGCGGTGGTGGAAGTGGAAGGACTTCGAGGAGATAGGAGTAGGAGAAATAGATTGTTTTTCAGTTTACTAGTCAACTAGATTTCAGTTTAATTATCATTGTAGTACTTATGCAAATAGCCAATTTTTGTAAACAAAACTATTTGGCCATGGCTCATGTTGACAATTGGTGGATAACCTTTTTCATTCCATAAGTTAATGATGTACTTCCCTATTATATGGTTCTAAAGTTTTTATGTTTGTAATTGCTAGAATCTATATGGTTTCTATTTGTATTTGTAAAATGTATTTCAATTTGTTACTTTGTATTTTGTAATTGTTAGCAGCTAGATGGTTGATGGTTGAATGATTATTCATTAATTTACTACGTAGTATGGATGGGATGATGGATAATATGGAATCTAGATGGCATTTCATATATTGGAAGTATCACAAACATACATGTTTCATAAATTTTGCATCTAGTTTGACATTCTACATGTTTTCTTTTGAATATATATATATAAAAACGCTTCCGACCACGCTTCACTTCCGACCATTTTTTGAAAAACACGCTTCTGCGCACCCGCTTCCCGCACCCGCTTCGCTTCCACGCTCTGGCAACACTGATTCGGATGCATGCAGACCTATGAGTGTCCATTCGTTCATTGGTTACAGTTACTGCGTAACCTTTATTGATGACTATTCTAGGAAAACCTGGATCTATTTCCTAAAGGCCAAGTCAGAGGTCTTTGAGAGGTTCTGAGAGTTCAAGACTCTCGTGGAGAACCAAACAGGAAAGAAGATTCGAGTGTTGAGGACAGACAACGGGGGTGAGTACACTTCCAATGAGTTCATGGAGTATTGTTCGGCTGAGGCGATCAAGATGGAGCACACTGTGCCCCATACCCCATAGCAGAATGGAGTTGCAGAGCGGAAGAACAGGACTATGGTTGGAGCAGCTAAGGCCATGCTATTTGATCAGGGATTATCAGTATTCCTCTGGGCCGAGGCATACAGGACTGCAGTATAGATTCAGAACAGGTGTCCTCACACAACCTTGGGGGGGAAGACACCAGCGGAGGTCTTCATAGGCACTAGGCCAGATGTGAGTCACATTCGCATATTCGGCAGTGTCTGCTATTGTCATGTTCATGCTAACAATAGGAAGAAGCTGGACCCTTGTGGAGAGAAGGGGTTACTTGTTGGTTACAGTGAGATTTCAAAGGCATATAGAGTTTACATTCCTGCTTGCAGGAGGATCATTGTGAGCAGGGATGTCTAGTTCGATGAGGACAGGGCCTTGCGGAGATCTCTGGACTTACCAGCAGAGCAGCAGCCAGCATAGGAGTCGGGAGTCAAGATGGAGGAGCCAGATGTACAGGTACAGGTACAGACACAGAGCACATGTTCTAATGGTCGGAGGGAGTCAGGTGGACAGGATCCTTCAGTCATTGACTTGAAGGATGAGCTGCAGCAGGAGACGGATATCCAGCAGCCGTAGCAGGTTGACACTAGGCCAAGGCCTAAGTGGTTTAGATCTACAGTGCCTAAGTGGTTTAGATCCACAGTGCAAGATTCTAGGCAGGTAGATCTTCCACAGACATCTTTTAGACGGAGTGTACCACCAGAGAGGCTTAGTTATATGGCACTGATGACAGATTTGATTAACTTTGAACTTTCCAGCTTCGGGGAGGCTGCACAACATGATGTGTGGCAGGAAGCTATGGTTGAGGAGTATGACTCCATTATGAAAAACCAAGTATGGGAGGTTGTGCCGAGGCCACAAGGGAAAAAGGTGGTGGGATCTAGATGGATCTACAAGGTGAAGTATGCAGCAGACGGAAGCATGGAGAAGTACAAGGCACGCTTCGTGGCAAAGGGGTTTTCACAGAAGGAGGCTATTGATTATCAAGAGACCTTCGCCCCTATTGCCAGTTATTCTTCCATTCGGACCATTATCTCACTAGCAACTGAGATGGGTTGGCGTGTCCATCAAATGGACGTCAAGACTGCCTTCCTCAACGGAGTTATAGAGGAGGAGGTGTATATTGAGCAGCCAGAGGGGTTTGATGTGGAGAACAAGGAGACGCATGTATGCAGACTGCATCAAGCTCTTTATGGGCTCAAGTAGGCACCTCGAGCATGGTACTCGAGGATTGACATCTATCTACGGGAGATGGGATTTCAGCGGAGTGAGGCTGACCACAACCTGTACTTCTTGACAGGTGAGGTGCCTCTCATACTGGTCTTATATGTGGATGATCTCTTTTTGACAGGAGATGAGAGGCTGATTAGAGACTGTAAATCCAACCTTGCAGTAGAGTTTGAGATGAAAGACCTTGGGCTAATGCATTACTTTTTGGGCTTGGAGGTTTGGCAAAGAGATGGATGCTTCTTCATCGGACAGGGGAAGTATGCAGTAGAGATCCTGAAGAGATTCAGGATGGAGGACTGCAAGCCTATGGCCATACCTCTAATTTCCAATTGGAGGAAGATTGATGCATCAAGATCAGACGAATTTGATCCTACCTTGTAAGATTTGGCCCACATCTATTTTTCGGGCATTTTCTATTATTTTCTGGAGCTTTTGGAGGCTCACGATTTCCTCAAGGAGGCACAATTTCACAGTTAAAAAAATTATATTATTTTATTGTGCCATGGGGACATCTAGAGGGAGTTAGTTAACACTCCAAGGACCCACCATGTGCTTCATTTATTTCTTGTTGAGTGGGATCCCCTCTCTTTGGGTGATTTAGTCCACTTTTATGTTATATGGTTATATTGATCCATGTATTGTATGGTGAGCTCATCTCAACCATTGATTAAACATTTGTATCTTTTAATCTTAGCCACTCATTTGAAAAGTGGTTATGATTTTGGTTCTCTCATTCCTATTTAAAGGAGAGAGCTTCTTATTTGTAAGGGTCTTTGGCTCTTTGATTTGGATAATAGAAAAACTTTTCTTGTGGATATTTCTTGGATCTCCTTTGCATCTGGTGTTCTTAGATGGTGATTGGAAAGTCTTTTGCTTCCTAATATTCGGGAAATTTTTGTGAGATCTATATATTTTTTTGAGAATCTTTGTCTTGTCTACAGGAGGGTGACATCAGCTTAGGCGTTTTTGCAGGGGCTCCTCAACTCGTTTGGATTGGCTTTGCTTGTATCAGGGGTTTTCATTAGTGTCATTGCGATCTATGATATCTTTTTGCTATTTTTCTATAGCATCTTGCTTTTTCTCATGATGCAACAAATTTGATATAGTTGACGTTTGTTGTGCAAGAGAGAGAGCGCATTGACTTCTTTGAGCAAAACCTTTGACATAGAACTCACTCAAAGCTTCTGAAATTGATCGAGATAGCAGGGATCATCATCATCAAGCATTTACAAGGTTTTCCAGGTAAGATCTATAGGTTAGTATCTTTCTTCCAGATCTAAATCCATTGGCATCTGCTTTCTTCATTTTCACATAAACATCCCATAATAATAAAAAACCAGAAAATACTAAAAATAGACCGCTTGATCTTTGGCCAAACCACTGCTGGGTTTTGTAAATCGGGTCTTCCCCTCACCAAATCTTCCTCAACGTTGAGCTACAAGTGGCTAGTTTGCCCTAGATCTGAAAAATTGGCCTCCCAAACCCTAGCGGCTAGCGCTATCCATCAAGTTGCTGGTTTTTCCCATAATCTGTGACTTTTTCTGCAAAATACCTTTTTAGGTTTGTAGATTGGGGTATTTCCCAGGTGGGTCTCCTCCAACACTGAGCAGATAGTGACTCCATTGCCCTAGATCTGAGAGTGTTGATGAAATTGTCATTGATGCCAACATGGACTTGCAGTGGCCCCACAAGATGTCATTGATGCCACCACCTTGCTGAAGACGTTGAACACCCTGTTGATGATGCTGAAGACCCTGGAGATGGTCTTGAACCCTTGAAAGAGATGATATGGTCGTTTGTAGGTTGATGGGATCTTAGAACCCTTGGAGATGTTCCTAGGACATATAGTGGTGTGATGACACTTGGACACTTGCTTGTTCTTGTTGATGACCTTGATACCCTTGATAAGGTCGTGGAGTCCTTGGAGGTGGGCATATGACCTTCTTGCATAGGTCATTTGTCCTTGGTCCTTGATAAAGCCCTTGAGGCTTGTGGTGACCTAAGTTGGTCGTGGAAGAAGTACTTGACCTTGAAGACTTGATGAATACCTCTTGCACATGATGAAACTTGGTCTGCACACCTATTAATTGAAGAATATTTTTTATATAGTATGTCGACCCAGAAATAGAATATTCTTTATAGTATGTCGGCCCAGAAATAAATTTTTTTTAGTATGTCGGCCCCAATAAAAAAATTACAATTAAATACAAGTCGACCCCCAAAATATGGTTGAAAATTCATATAAATAGGCCCTCACGATTTTATTTTTGGTGTGTGGAAATTTCGGTGGAGCAGCTCGCTGTCTGAGGCAATTTCGGGTGTGACTGAGGCAGCAAATTGAGGAAGGATAAACGCAGCAGCACAAATCTGATATTTTATTTCTTTTCTTCTTTGATTTTTGCCCTAACTTCGGAAACAAGGGTTACAGCAGAGAAGTTTTTATGGTGGCCTCTCGCTGGCAATTTATTTGCAGCAGCAGGCACTTTGTCTGAGGAAATTCGGTGGAGTACAGTGGGTAAAACAGCAGCTCTGAAATTCGTGACTTTCTCTGAGGAATTTTCGGGTGGAGGAGCAGAGAACTCGTTGACTGTTTGGGAGGAGCAGCCACACGATTTTTGCAGCAGACAACCATTGATGAAACAATGCCAAATTGCAGTCAAGGGTGGACTTGTTTGGGGTTTTAACCAGCATATTGCCAACACCGCGAAATTGTAGCAGCAGCAAGAGACCCGAGGTTAGGAGCAGTTGACTGTGTTTTTTTTTTGTTGCAGCAGAAGGTACATTTGTTTTGGGGTTAAATCAACTTATGACAGTCCCGATTTGGTACTCCCCTCTTATCTTGCAACAATTTCGAGTTTTAATAAGACAGTACAAGGTTTTTTTTTTGGGAGTGGCTTTTGCTGTTTTAAGGAAGAAGCTTGTGGGCAGCTTTCATGCTCAGACCTGAACCGTTGGAGGACTGAGGCTAGTTTCAGTGGACTGAAAATAGGTGCAGCAGAAGTATAGGAGCAGATCCGAGATTAGAATAGCAGCAAGACAGACCCTAATTGGCAGCAGTAAATGAACAAGTCAGTACCAAATCCTTCAAGGGTTTGCTTAGCACACACATCTCGGAATTCTGTATTGGACATCTTCAAATTGGAGGTAAGATCACTGTATGTGAATTCCCTAATGCACTAGTCAAGACTAATAGTTAGCAAAGTTCCTTGTGTCAAATGCCAGTACACAATGCACCTAGAGTAGTCTATATAGTGAAGGATACCATGATAATGCTCTTCATTTGCATACCTTAGTTTGATACACTCTTACAACTTAAACATTGATGAAAATGAAATACAGTAAAGTGCATAAGTATACAGTATAGTGGCATCTTTACTGTACATGGTGAAGTATACAGCAATAAGATAATGTAAGCCATGATGATCAATGATTTTGTTAAGATGATGAGTAGACAATAGCATTAATGTATGGAGTCTGTCCTAAAACACCTACAAGTTGACATGCACTTACAAGTGTTGATGAGAAGCATTCCCACACCTTGATGGTGGCTTATGAATGATGTTGATACACACATTGATGAAGATGATGTACACATACAGTATTTGCAATATGAACAGTCACTGATGTATTGCCTATACAGTAAAATAATGAAGTGGTTTGTACCAAGTACAGAAGCAAGTGGCCTTTAACATAACAGTGATGTGATTGTTTGATGACAATTCTGATATAACTAGTGACTACATACTTGACAGTGATTGGAGACATTCTTAACAGTATAGATTGATCTAACTGTAATAGCAGTGTGAAGGTTGAATTGGAAGCTTGAGAGCTCTGAAGTATTGATGACAGTATCTTTGATCTTATTCAAGCACAAATGACACTTGGTAATGGTATGCTAAGACAAGATCGTGAACAGATTCTTGAAGTCCTAATAGGTTGAAGTGACACCAATGCATGTACAGCATGAGAAGATAACCCCACAGTCTAAGGATGATGATTCAGTGTTGAAGATTTCTTCACACTACTCAACAGCAGCAGTATGAAGTTGATGATGTACAAGCAGTCATACATATCCCAAGTAGGGAGTCCAAAGTTTTGATGCACAGCCAATGAAGGGTTAAAGATTTGAAGAAGTAATTGTAACAGGCAGGTTTGACAGACTGATTAGAGGACAGAAATTTGAGCAGAGGACAAATCAGAATATGCAAGAATTGATGTTCCAGACCTTTCCTTGACAATGATGATGGTATGATGTATACTTGATGCATACTCCTTGATGATGTATACCTGTTGTTACTACATGATGATGCAATATGCATGTTCAGGCCTTGATGTATACAGGCTGATGATGATGATCTCCCATGCTAAGGTATATGATGTACAAGGTAAGTTCTGTGTTATGTTGATACAATGGTGTGATTTAGTATGATATTGATATAAACTGTGAAGGATAAAGCAGTGATATATAGTATGATGAAGAATGCTGAGATATGAAGAGATCAGTGGAGTATAAACAGTAAGAGAAGGTTGAACAGTAGGCTGTTACACCTTGAGAGCAGACTTTGTTGAAGTGGTAAGTGATGCAGCAGTTACAGCATCTTGACAGTAACCTACATTGACTTGACAAGATAGTGACAGCCATTCATATGACAGTGACAGTAGTCTGATATGATATGACAAATGATAGTGACAGGTTGATGACATGACAGTGCTTACACAATGAGACATGTGGATTGATAAGGCTTCTTGAGTAGAGGTTAATAAGCAGAGATTGACCAGAGATTCATGAGCAACAGTGAGCAATGTTGATGATGGGCAGATGAGCATGAGCTGAGCGTTGACAGCAAGAGACAAGTGATTGATGAGTTGATGTAACTATAAGCTTTGATTGTAAATGCAAGCTTGTCTTGCTTTTGAGGTTAGGATGCCTCAAACCCTTCTTCGCAGGGTCTAAGAAAACCAGGCAAGGTCCTGGATGCAGAGTAGGTGCTCTATGTATCAGTAGGTGCTGATTTTACCTAACGGTTGTAGCCAAGCCAAAACTAATACAAAAAGATTAGAAAATTATATGGTGTTGTGTTCTTTTGTGTTATGGTTCTTAATGAGTTAAATGCTATATTTGAATGATGAAGTTTATGAAATGATTATGAGATTGGTAGAATAATGAAATGATGAATTGGTAGTTAAGTGTGACAGGTCAAGAAAAGTTGTAAAATTGCTTTACACTGATTCACCCCCCCTCTCAGTGTCTACAGAGAGGCACTGATCTCCAACCCTAGCACTCCCCCCACTTTTGCCTGTTTTCCCTGTGTTTTGACTTTATCCTGGTAACTCGGGTATTTTGATACTGTCACATCTTTCATCGAGTCTATCCATCAGTACTAGATAGCCCCAATCCTGTCCTTGCTCTCCTTGCATTGGTCACGTTTCCCAGGGCAACAGATATCTTCACATGTTGCTAGTACCTTAACCCCAGATCTAGTACTTACCTCATAGGTCACCTGTGCCCCACTTTGGATCAAGCCTCACACTTCCTAAACCCTAATCCAAAGCCTTGGTTCACCTAGTGACATCATCTATAGATCTAGGGTTTCCATTACCTTACACCTTACGTACCTCAAGTCCATTTGATCTGGTTTGGTGTCTAGGTTTGATCTCTCTTGTCGGGAGTAGATCCGGGTCTCCCCCTTTGTTGTTTTGGGCTAAGATAACATAAAGCGAAGAGTGCCTCGATTGGCGTGACAACCATCCACTTGGGAGTCGAGGCAATCTTGATTCCACCTCCTTAGTTGCTGGTCTCTCTACCATCCATCCTAGATCCACCTCACATAGGCAACTACAAGGTTGGTGATAACAACTGCTCAAAAAAATCAACACTTATGAGTTGAGAACCCATTGTCACCTCGGTTCTAAACTCCTCTGTTTAGACCACAACTCCCAAAGGGCAAGAGGGGTAGTCCCTACTTACTAAGTTATTTTGTGAAGAATGTTTTCAGGGAGTTGTAAATTACAAAAGTGACAAGCAGCGTGTAGTGATGCAAATATTTCAATGTTATGAAAACACTTTAACAATCAACCAGTAATGTATGCAAGAGAGAAACAATCAAAAAATCAAAATGACCTGTGCCGTGTCTACTTTGGCTATGGAGTCGTAATAATCAACTTCAAATAATTTTCCCAAAGCATCAATTCATTTACTTTAACAAATATACAAGAACATGATGACTTCCAGTAAATGAACATGTTAAAATAAAGTGCTTGCGAAGGAGAGAAATGTAAATGATTATAACAAAGTTATGCAAGTTTCGTGTAAATTTTAGTAAGTTTTATGTCTCTCTTTGGCTTAGGGAATTAAAGTGTTTGTTGCAAAGAAATGAACTATTATGGATGTCTACCCTTAGAGACTATCTCCTTCTATTAGAGAGAGAATGTCGGGTGCTCAACATGGGAACGCAAGGTTCCCACCTAGCTCCATGGGTCAAAACTCGAAACTTGTTGGGTGCTCAATTGGAGGACACAAAGTGCCACTAAGCCCCCTATGGCCTCTACCCCACTAGCTCCGCGGGTCAAGCCTCTTTTTCTCCTTTTTAATGAAGACACTTATCTGGGTGCCTATTAAACTAGCCAACACAGATCTTTGCCCTTTCTCGTCACCTTAGATTGGTTGAACAGACAGGGGGAGAGGATCAAGGTTACTTGGAAGCGGAAGCGGAAGCGGGAAGCGGGTGCGGAAGCGGAAGCGGGAAGCGCCTTTTTCAAAAGAATCCGGTTAGGAAGCGTTTAAAAAAAATATATATATTTTTATATATTTTGATAACAAAAGCACCTAGAACATTGAATTAGTTATGAAAAGCATAAAAACATGATATAAACCATGGTCCATATTCATAATACCATATAACATCATTAATCAATCATCAATGATTCAATCATCTAGTAGTGAATTCGTCAACCATAGGTCCAATATCCAGATTCCATATTACATAACATCAACATTTAAGCTTCAAATTTTAACATCAACCATGAAATGAAAGTTGAATCAATTCAATTTCACGAAGCATCATAATCATTGATTCATTACCAATAATGCAAAGTTGAAAACATTGAACTTCAAAAGTAGGTTCAACTTCAAACTTCAAACTTGAATTGCCATGTAATGTTTACAAAATGTCAAAATATACCATAATAAGTTATAACTATAAAAGAGTCAATGTTCTAGAAAATGTGAGGTACTGTAAACAAGAAAAAACAAGAAAAAATCTAATGTTTCCTCTTGCCACGAGAAATTTCTAATTTCTTTTCCCGTGGCCTATGAACAATGGGAGTTGTATCATCTTCCCCTGTAGCTCGTGAAGCTAGAGCTGCTGAACCACGTCCAACACCTGCACGCCCCCCACTCACTGATGCGAATGGAGGTCGTGAACTTGAAGGCAAAGCTGGTGCATCGGATGGGAACAAGCTACAAGTTGGCGGTGGCATTGCTGCTGCTGCTGCTAGGTCATCTTCCTCGCCCAAAAGCTCTTGCTCCAAGCGCTCTAAAGTTAAGGATCCATCCTCCAAGTTATGCTCCTCCGGATTGTTGTCCCAAGTGACATATGATCTATCAGTTTTGGCTCTCTCACAGTAATGACTCAACAACCTCAAGTTGTAATGTACATAAACCAAGCTTTCTGCCCGGTTTTCATTTAATCTGTTTCTTTTCACGGAGTGTATGAAGCTATAGGTGCTCCAACACCTTTTTGCAGAGGAACTGTTAACCACCTGTGAAAGCACTCTCATTGCCATTTTATACAAGCGCGGGCATGGTGAGCCATACATGGTCCACCATTCCATAGAAGACACCCTATCTCGATCTCTTTTTGCATGCAAAGTACCAAACGGACCAAGCTCACTAAGGTATTTGCTTAATTCACTGCGCAAATAGTCACATTCATCGGGATCACTGACCAACTTATCTATAGCAGTCATGTACCCAGCCTGTACCTCTGAATCTGTGTGAGGTTTTTTCCTTTCCATACCCCCAGGTGCTAGTTTGGCCAACCAAGATGGAGAATAATATTTAGGTATTAATACATATGCCAAGGCATGCAGTGGAACGTTGAGATGGTCCCACCTTTTGACCACTTGTGCGTGAATATGCTTATACAAAATGGGATCTTTCGAATCAACAATGTCTTTTATTTGGCCCAGCATGCTATCCATTTGCTCATACACCTCCCCAATCACCGGCTTATCTGTATCTGCAAATCGAATCATGTAATAGACGGGCTTTATAAATTGCAAAACATACTTGACATTTTTCCAAAATGCAGTATCAAGAACGGTGTCCTCCACCTCCTGAAATTAACGCCTGTCAAATGTGGATGTAGCTCTATCTTTCAAGACCTGCCATGATTCACTTGATACCATGCTAGCCAATGCCTCTCTTACCTTCAAAAGGCGCCTGAAGGTGAGGTAATAGCTAGCAAATCTAGTCTTTCCTACCTTAAA
>LPNX010490184.1:6052-57673 GCA_001517045.1 Pseudotsuga menziesii | reverse complement strand
AAGTTTCAAAAATCCAAACACAAAGCAAATCAATAAGAGAGGGTTTTAAAATTTAGAGCCTACCTCTTTGTCTTCTTCAAGCTTGATGGGAGCCTCCTTCGCCTTCTTCAAGCCTCCTCTCCTCTCCTCTCCTCTCCTCTCTTCTCTTCTCCTCTCCTCTCCTCTCCTCTCTTCTCTTCTCTTCTCCTCTCCTCTCCTCTCAATCAATAGAAAATGAAAATGAAAATGGAATGGAATGAAAATGGGCTTTATCCCTCACACACATCTCCTAAACCCTCTATACAAACCCTAAGGCCCAACCGTGGGTCCCCCAAGCAACCACGCGGATTTTACTAGTCTCCAAATCGGCGGAATCGACGGAAGCGTTTTCGGGAATTGAAGGAAGCGTTTCAGGAAGCGTTTTTTTAAAACAGGAATCGATTTAGGAAGCGTTTTTTTGGCGATTCGGAAGCTCGAACCCTAAACGATTCCTGGCGATTCCTCTTTTGGGCAGGGAGCGTTTTATAGACAGAGGAATCGCGATTCCTAGGCGATTCCCTTGGAATCGCGATTCTGGAGCGGGTTCGAAGGGGGGGGGGACGATTCCCCGCAACCCTGGAGAGGATACAAGGCAAAAACGAGGCTTACGGTAAATTTTATTCTTAAAGCAAAAATTAAACAAAACAAGCCAAGCGCGATATCACAACGGAGGCAAAGCCTACTCAATTTTGAGGTGCGGGCAAAGAGAAATGAGCAAATACTTGAAATAAAAATGATGACCAACACGATTTCACATGGATGGGCAGAGCCACTTCACTTGTGAGGTGCGGGCAAAAGGAAATAAGCAAATACTTGAAATAAAAATGCTAGCCAATGCAATTTCACATGGATGGGCAGAGCCACTTCACTTGTGAGGTGCGAACAAAAATAAAACAAACAACGAACTAAACTAATCTAAATCGAAACAACTTACAAGGTCATGCAAGGATGGGCAGCCATTTCATTTACATACCACCAAAAACAAAAATCAGTAAGTACTGAAAATCGAAATGAAGCACAACAAACTCAAGCCTAGGAGACTCTCTTGGGTTTGTTACAAGGGTGTAGATTTCAAAACTAATATTTATTAAGGAATGAGAGAAAAAGAGTGATTTTTAAACTGTTTTTAACTTTTTTGGTCAAGGGACTTGAAGTAGACCCTCTTGGGTGTTGTTGGTGCTTGCTAGTGGTTGAACTTGAGCATTCCCTCCCCCTGCGAGATCCAAAACCTGCACAAAACAACAAGCTATTATAGCACAAAAGCGATAGTTAAAGAGACTAAAAAAATTTCATGCAAAAAAAAAAAAAAAAAATTAAGGCAAAACTAGCATGTAAAAACTTGAAAAATGATAATGTTTGAGTGCAAAATGAAGCATTTAAGAGCTGCAATAAGAATAAGAATGTGAGTAAAGATGCCAATTTCTTTTCGAAATTTGTTGGACAATGGTGTATCTCACCTGGAAAACCCACTCTCCAAACTTGGGGAACCTGTAACAAAATTAACTCAATAATGCAAATGGAGTGAGAAATCCACAAAGACTTGAAAAACAAAATATTTAAGCTAGAAATACTTTAACTTCCAAATTCTAAGCAAACAACCCACATAGCATGCAACAAAACTATTACAATATTATTCTGAAGCAAAAAACTTTGCTTGAGATCCCAAATACAAAACGAACCAAGAATGGACCAAGATCACCTCAATCACAATGCATGGATAGTACTCCCTCCAAAGATTTTTTCTATTATCATCCAAACTTGAAAGTACAATGGCCCCTCTTGGACAAGAATGGAGCAAGAGAGCAAGAATGGGAGCAATGGGTGAATGAGAGAGCAAGAGAGCATGGGCAAAATGAAGCAAGAGAGTAATTGAATCTAGCCCAAATGAGGAGGAATGCCCTCCTTAAATAGGCAAAATGAAAGAGAGAGGTTATTTGCATGCTAGACAAGTGTCACAAGGGACAGAGGGGGGCCCAAGAGAGGGGGACCAAGAGAGGGGGATGAATTTGCTCAAAGGAGGGCAAATCCATGGTTTGGGATTTCAAATATGTGGAGAGAAACCACCCTTTTAATGCTTTTAACCTTATTGCTATGTCAAATAGGGAGGAAACCACCATAGTGGGGCCCCTCCCATAGACTTTCACTCACCCAACCAGTCAAAGAGAGGAGGGCGCACCCCCTAGAGCGGGCAACTCAAAACTTGTTACATGCTTGCTTGGGGCCTCCCTGTGGGTCTTAAATTTGTCTTAGGAACTTAATACAAACATTATAACCTTTACTTGGTGACCCCAAGTGACTATTGTCACTTTTCCAAAATTTTGTTCTCTATTTAAATGTTCAATTTCTTGATTTCCATGACTGAGCTAGGAAAAAGTGACCAAAACCATAGCAATACTTGTATGAATGACTTCAAACTTGACCCAAGGGTGTAGGGGGTCTCATGCCAGTTGTCTTGAGTACCCATACCCCTATACAACATTAAAAAGGACCAAGTAACCCTCTTTTACATTACAACAAATTGTCTTGAGTGACAATTTTTAATGACCAAAACTTTAAAAAAACCTATGTAAAACTTAATAAAATTTCGCAAGACTCTGCAGAATGTCTAGCATGGTAATATAAAACATTCCTAGGCCCCAGTCACCCCATGGAATCAATCACTAGAACACCTTTCACCACTTTGGAGGTAATTTTGAGTGAAAAACTCAAATAATTAAAATCAATAAAAAGTAATTTTAATTATCCTAGTGAAAAGACACTCGATGAAAGAACTTCCATAATGACTAAGTCTTAGGTGATTAAGTTACAAAAAACTAGACCGTCATGATGACATATCCTTACAAATTCTCCCGTAGGGATGCAGAAATTTCATAGAGAGAAGAAGAGAAGAAGAGCCACCTTGCTTGATATAATCATTAAGTACTTCATTCTTATCTTCAAGGCACATCCAACATGTGCGTGGTACATTGTTGTTCACCTAGTTGGTTTTGGTGGTCAACATCGCTGACAAGCAACATATAATTAACAAGAAAAAAACACTTTAGAGTAACGCATTGATAGCTAAGTCTAAGTTGGCCAAGCCTCTTATAAAAATTCATCATGTTACGTCAACTTATTACAATTTCCTCGTTGGTTATGAACATGCAAAGATTTAAAAAGGGAGACAAAATTGGCCCTGAAAGGACTTTTAAACTTTTGAGCACTGATAATGACCAGGGAACTATTAGATTAGCAACAAGGAAGGTCTTCCTGCATGCAAGTGTCCTTGCATACATAAGACTCTAAAACAGGAAATCAGTTGTATTTAATTATTTTTCCTAAGTTTACTTTGGAAAATAATTAAAGTCATCTAATTAATTATTGACTTTAAGTGAAAGTGAAATTAGGGTTTTCGCTTTACCTAAAGTTATATAAGAGAGGTCAATTGGTTGAGAGGACACACACTTGTATTCCGACAGAGACAGGATACAGACAGGGAGAAAGTCAGACAAAAAATTTAGCTGGGAAGACGGAGGATTGAGAAGTAGGTTCATCGAGCGGACAAAACCCACACAGGTCGATGGGCAGGAGCTACAGAGGGAGGTCGTACTATTTCATATGAATTCTGTACAACTGTCGTACACATCATACGAATTTTGTACAGCCGTACGGATCCACACATGTGAGGCCGCACAACTGGGCCGTACACTCTCACAGGGGGGTGCTGAGGTTTAGCTGGGGGTTCGTCCAATGTTTTCTGCTGTGTAGCTACATTCGCCAAGTTTGGGTGTGTTGTCGCCTTTCGCACACCTAGGGGGGACGTGGCAAAAATCTTCAAGCTACTCAATGTGTCCTTGGGGGCAAGTCTCGAGTCAAGGCTGTCACCTTGTTCTTGACTCCTCCGTTTAGGCAAACTCCTAACGAAGCCAAGGGGGGTAGACCCTATTAAAAGAAAATCTACGGTTTTTAGTCTACGAAAGAAAAGACTAAATTTAGGAGTTAATATGAAATGGATAAAATAACACAACGGACTATTGCAAGAAAGAGATCACATCAACAACATATGACAATGTAAGCACCATTCACGACATTTTGCAATATTTGATTTAGGCATTGAAAGTAAAACAGACAAGTGCCGATGAATATGGAGTGCTTGTAAGAAAGAGATCACATCAACAACATATGACAATGTAAGCACCATTCACGACATTTTGCAATATTTGATTTAGGCATTGAAAGTAAAACAGGAAAGTAAAACAGACCAGTGCCGATGAATATGGAGTGCTTGTAAAAGTGGAGTGTTGTTGCGTCGTGTAATTATTGCAGTTGTCTCGTTGGTTAGTTTTAAAATTATTAATGAGTAATTAAGGGCGTGGGTTAATTGTGGGTTTGGACCAACAAGTCAAGTCCCTTCGAACTGAGTGCTAAAGCGGTAATACCAAGTGTCCAACAGGGCGAGGATGAACCTGCTTGGAGTATCCCCATGACTCTGTAGTAGTTACTCTTTGCAACTTCTCGAATTCTTGAGAAAGTCACTTGTGTGGATTTTCCTATTAAATCTAGTAGCTCGTATCCCTTTCTGATACAACCAACTGATCAAACAAGCTGTAGCGGTGCAGAGCATACAAGGAAGGAGTCTTGGTTTATTTTATTAGAGACGTAACAATGAGTTGTTTAGATGACGACCGAAGAGTCTCTTTCACCTTTTAGGTACTCGAGAAAGCAACGGTCGGATTGATTTAAAAAATTAAGAACATATAAATAAAATAAATATTTTCTAATTAATCCTACCATGAATCTCTTTCACTCTTTCAGGGTACTTGAGAGAGCATGGGGTAAGTATTTCTTTTACTTCCTTGATCGAATAAACAACTAAATCGGAAATAAATATAAAACTAACTAAAACTAGAAAATCATAAAAAAAAGACACCGACACAAATCCCCCCAGTGGGGATGGGGAACAATGTTATCGGAATCGGACCGATCATTGAACCGACGAAGCCCAAAATGTGAACTGGACCGGAACCGGCAAAAAACCAGGTAAAAAACCGGCTGACTAAAAAATACATAAAATATTCATATTTTGTAAAAAAACATATATATTCATGTGCATACATATGAATCCAAACCATTAATACAAAAATATGCAAAGTTTCTCATATATATAGCAAATATGGGTGCAAATATCCAAAATAACACCTAGTGCAATACATCTCTGAGGTTCTGAACCAAAGTACATTAACAAAGAGGCTCCAAAGTACATTAGCAAAGTTTTATTTTCTGTTTTTTTTTTTAAATTGAGTTCCATGAGTCCCCAATCCAGACCGGCCGGTTCCGGCCGGTTTTGACCGGTTCAGCCGATTTCAGCCGGTTCCGTACCCGGTTTGGAAAAAAATCCGGTTTGATGATTTTTTTTGCTGATCGGACCGGCCAACCCTATAAACCAGTGAGACTGGCCGGTTTTGCCAGTTCTGGTCCAGTTTCGATAACACTGATGGGGAAGGGCTCTGAAGAGCCTACTCAAAGTCTTTTATTATGGTATTTACAAAGCTCATGAGAGGTGGATTCCTTTGGTCCTTACAGATCTGGATCCAAAGGCTTACAGGTTTTATGAGTAAGACAAGATCAAGATTGGTGCTCCGACAGGTCTTTGAACAACTTAGATCTTTGATTTTCCGGCAGCACTTCTCCTTGTCCTGGCAATAAAAGTGAAAAACCAGCCGCCTGTAATGCACCAAATGTGCCAAATAAAACGTTAAGAACATAAAAATATTAAGTACTGAAAGATTGGAAATATGCACAAGTACTTAAAAAAAACTAGATGTACTTTGAAAATATTACTTTATGTTTCTAGATCTAGATACATGTTTAAATAGATCATCCTTTAGATACTACTTGAAAGATAAACTAAACTACTTAAGCATGTGAGTAACCGTAACTGAGAAAGATTTAATTTTTCTTTAAAAAATGAAGGAAAGAGAGATAGAAAGAGTGTTGTAAACCTGGGAATGTTGGGCCATGGAGTCTGCTTTGGTGGAACACCGAGGGACTATGTCCTCAAAAAGATCTTGAATATGAGGAAAATTCAAGCTAGCTCAACCCCTTCTACAAGTGAGATCACCTGCAACTTAGAAGTCCTTGCACAAACAGATGGTTAAAACATAGGTGTTGCTAGAAAAAGACAATTAGAAAGCATGCATTTAAACTTAAAATACATGCAACTCCAAGATATCTGAAACAAGTAAATAGTAAGAGCATAAATCAAACTAGAATAATCTCTTACCCCATAGGGAGGGAGATCCCCTTCAAAGCCCACAATTAACCAACAAAAAACAAAGACCAATAATACAGATTATACCTCATAAGCACTTGACAATCACCATCCACACATGAAAAGCATTACACCATAGATTTTGTCTCCAAAGCCTTCTTTATTCCAAATGGTAAACAATACAATACAAGCAATAACATTCCTTTGGTCCTCTGACCATGCCAAAATGAGGAAAGGAGCCCTGCTTAAATAGCAAAAATGAGACCCGGGGGGGGCTACCAACACTGAAGATACACTCAAAGTCACACTGAGCTTAACTGAGTTGAAGTGAAGATGGACTGAGTTGAACTGTAGAGGTGATTGACACCTCTCCCAGTTAACTCAAAATTATTTGCCAACACACCAAACCAGCTCCACCCACCATCCATCGGCTTCCTTTCCTCACGCGTGAATTTGGTGAAGTGGTTGGTGAGAGTGGGTGATGTCATCCCAATCCTCATGACTCACTAGCTCCAAAAAGTATAAACCGAGCTTTTAAATAAACCAAGGTTTTACCACCAATCAAAAATTAAATGATGAAAGGGGTGGGCCCCCACTTTCCACCTCATGTGAGTCTTTACTTCACGTGAAGAATACTTGACTTCACCCTCACGTTGATCTACTCGCTATCCATATCGTAAACCAAGGTTTTTTTAAACCCACATAAAATGAAACTCCAAGTGGGGAGGGGTTGATGCTTTATTATACTCACAACCTTCATATTTGAAATAGTGTTTCTCCCCTCATGTTGACGTCACCACTTAATAAAACTAACCACTCAAACTATTAAACCAAAGTTTGGAATGCTTGTAAGTTAGAAAAGGGTTGCATGACATGGGGGACCCATGCCATGTCACCTCCCCACCTCATTTTAAATTAATTCTTGACTTTTTAAACTTTGACCATGGTGCCAAATTGATGTAATTTAGCATTAAGATGCTCTTCTGATGCATCGTTAGCTGAATAATGCTCCACGGGGTGTTCTAGTTGCCCGACTGATGTAGAAAGTGGTCCATGAGGTAAAGTGGACGCTCCGGGTGTGAAAACGAGTGTCCCCCACATCAGAAACAGACTCTGTATATGACTTTTATTACATTTTGAATTTTTCTAATTAAACCATTAAAAATGGCCTAATTTTGCAGAAAAAAATATTTTCTCGGAAACGAACGAAACTCTAGGGAGACCTAGTACATGTCCATACAACTCAAAATCAATGCCTAACATGTTGAAAAACACTAACACGAAGGCTCTAATAACTTCCTAAGGCTGAAACACCAAGACGACTACACCAGCGTTGGAGGTGTGAGTGAAAAACTCAGAAATTATTAGTTGTTTGTTCAACAACCAATAATTACTAAGGGAAAAAACACTCTGGGCTAGTCGGCTTAATGCTTACGTCCAGGAAGCCGAGCCTTTTATAAAAAATTAAATGCTAGGACATTTTTTCAATTTTCCCAAGGTGGTATGAACATGTGTTACAAAAAAATTTCGAACAGACTCCCAGAAAAAGCCTGGTTGACTTCTGAACTTTGATCATGAACAAGTGTACTTTTTCTACTTCGTGGGCTTGCTTGAAAAAACCACCAAGTACAACTTAGGTGGTAACAAACTGCAGAGGTGATTGACACCTCTAAGTTAACTCGTAATCACTGCCAACACAGTCCAGCACCCACCAAACTTCACCAACCGCTAGGTTGGCGTCATCCTCTCCTTCACGCATGAGTTAATGAGATTGGCGTGAGGTTTGGTGAAGTGAGGGTGATGTCACCCTTTCCTCATGATTCGTTACCCATATGTTAAACCAAGGCTTTAAGCAAAAATAAAATGAAGATCCAAGTGGGGAGGGGTCCACCCCCCTTTCCCCATTCGCTATCATTAAGAGACTAGCGTGGAGCCTCACATGAACCTTCCTCACGCTTCTCCTCATTAAACTCAAACAAAGTTTTAATACAATGTTTTACCACAAACTTAAGTTGAAGAGGGTCGTAAGTTTAATGGGCGACCCATGTCATGTCACCCCATTAACTAATTTTTTTAATTTTTCACTTTTTTCAAACTGTCCTTTATGCCAAAATGTCCTAATTTAGCATTAAAACACCTTTTTGATGCATCTTTAGCTAAATAATGCTCCAAGGGGTGTTCCGGCTGCTCGACTGATGTGGTAAGTGGTCCATGAGGTAAAGTGGACGCTCTGAGTGTGAAAAAAAGTGTCCCTGCGTCAGAATCCGACTCCATATCTAACTTTTATTACATTTTGAAAAAAATTAATTAAACCATTAAAAATGGCTTAAAAAACGAAAAAAAAAAAATCTCAGAAATTGACGAAACTCTAGGGGGACCTAGTACATGTCCATACGATTCAATTTCAATGCCTAGCATGTTGAAAAACACTAACATGAAGGCTCTAATAACCTCCTAAGGCCGAAACACCAAGACGACTACCCCAACTTTGGAGGTGTGAGTGAAAAACTTAGAAATTATTAGTCGTTTGTTCAACAACTAATATTAACCAAGGGAAAAAACACTCTGGGCTAGTGGGCTTGATGCTTAAGTCTGGGAAGCCGAGCCTTTTATAAAAAAATAAATGCTAGAACATTTTTTACAATTTCCCCGAGGGGTTATGAACATGTGTTACAAAAAAAATTCAAAAATTTTCCCAGAAGAAGGCCGAATGACTTCTGAGCTCTGAATAATGAATAATGGTTTTTGTTCGTTTCATCCGGGTCACTTGATACCGGCAACTAAGTATGAGTTAGTAGGTACACTCCATATATGTCATTCTGGAAATCTTGTCACATGATGAAAATCACAAGTTTACCCCTCATACAACATGAGGGGTAAAACATCTAACTTGTACAATGTTGTATTTGTACTCCTACATTTACTGTACAATGCTTTTAATACATACAAATCTTATATTTAGATAGATAAGTACAAGTTCAGTTTAGTGGCTATAGGTTTTGGTCTTTGAGTGCAGATATGATCTGTGAGAGTAAAAGTTAACAACCTTCGTATAGCATGCATTTGGATTTATTTTATATTTTCTTCTTCTGGAGACATATTATATGTCTATGACTCTATGCTTACTTGCTGTTGCTTTCCTTGTTAACTATAGGTAAGTATGTGTTATTCTATTCATTGACATTTAATACAATATGGATCAGAAATGGTTTCATAGGCAACACAGTTACTCATAGTTGTTAGTTCACAACGTCACACACACTGTTAAAAAGGCATTTGAAAAGAGAGTTTTGATGGCATAAGTGAGAAAACTCCCAAAGCCACCCAAATCCAAGCCAAGAAAGCATGTCAAGAATGAAATCTTATTCAATTCTATCAGCCTTGTTGAAATCAATTTTAAGAAAAAGATTTTTCTGGTTGGATTGTTGCCCATTCAAGACTTTCCTAAGCTATGATAAGATTGTTTGAGATGAAACACCTCTTGATAAATCTTGTTTACTTAGGATTTGTTACCAACTATTTTGTACCATAGTTGAACCTCCTATTGAGTCACCATTAGATGAACATGGTCAATGTTCATATTCAGTGCAGCAGAAGTTCAGAATGTTTTGCCTAGCCAATTTTGGCTAGTTAGTTTTATTTTTATGTTGAAATGACCATGCCCCATGGGGTTTTTGTAATAAAGTGTGCTAGTAAGGGTTTTGAGTGGCTCGGTCCCCTAAGACGTAATTTTCAACTAAGGTATTCCAAGGAGTTTTTTCCCTTGTCGGTTATGCTTTACCTATAGCCGAGTATAATCGACGAGGTTTTCTCTCGCTTCCTCCAACGCTGGAATGCCCGATTTCGAATCTTGGGCCTTGGGGGTTATTAGAGTCCAACTAGTAAATATGAACCTACTAGACACTATTTGTATGTTCTATGGTCATTTCCCAGGCCCCGGGATACATTAAAACAATGTCTGAAATGTTTTTTCTCAGACGCGTAGTGATTTTTTATTTTTTATTTTTTGACTATGGAGAATTAATTAAACCATTTTGACCATGGTTTAATTGAAAATTTTCAGTTTGTAATCATTAAGTGGTTTGGGGTGGGTTTTTGCCAAATAAACACTTATTTTCTAAGCCAAAACACTCATTTAACCCCTAGATACACTTATCCTAAGTTTCGGACAATTATTTGGCCTCGAAATTAATATTTTCTCAAAAAACCCAAAAAATGAGAAATATTAATTAAAATAATAAATTGGAGAAAATCAAAATATCTCCAAAAAAGGCCAAATTGAATAAAATAAAAGGTTAATTAGATTGGAAAAACACATCTTGGATGATTCCAATCAAGTCTGGACTGATTTGAGTCAGTATCGGAGTGCTAAAGTGAACTTCACCTTGGGATTTGTGTCCCTCTCCATGCATGGACATTTTTCTTTTTTGGCACGTTTTTATTGGATTGGTGATAAAACCGAGGAGGGATGAGGCCACCTCACCCCCCCCTCATTACTCCAGCACTCAGTTACAACTCAGTTGTAGCTCAGTTCAAATCCAAATCATTGTGCTGAGTTCAGTCAGTCGGGAGTTGCACTCCAGTGTCACTGTTAGTCTTGATTTAGGGTTTTAAGCCCTATCTTTCTTTTCTTTTTATATAAATAAGAGTCTCTTCTTCCCATTTTCATATGGAGAATTTGCAAGAGACCTCTGCCAAAATTGTAATGTTCTTATTTGTTTAAAGTGGACTAAAAACGATTTTGGAGGTCCATGCATGGTTTCTTAGTGTTGTGATTTTATCTTGTATGACGTGATATCTCTCTTTACCCTACTCTCTCTTTTACAATTGCATGTTCATTGCTAGCTTAGGAAGGCTATCAATCTAGCATAAAGGTTAACCATTTATCGTCTTTAAGTTGGCTATCTATGCAAGGTCTTTCAAATATCTAAATTGAAAAGGACGTAGTTAGTAATATTAGTGTTTTTTGGATATTTGTTTGATTTAGTATTCTAGCACTTGATATCTTTTGTCTTTGTGAGAGTTGTGTTTTCAGGGATCACCAAAGGTGGAAAAAGGGTTGAAGTTCAACTGATTCTTCACAAAACAAGAGCTTTTATCATCTAACACTTTCATCTTGTAGGATCTACAAGGCTTTTACCTCCAAGTCAAGAAACTTAGCCAACATGGGCTCTCTTCTCTTCCATCACTTTTGAGATTTTTTCTTGGTTACTAGATCTACCGTTTTAAAGTTGTAGAAATTTTTAAAAAGTCATCTCTCTCCAAGCTTTGAACCTATCAAACTTATCCTCCTTGGTTTTTGGTTTAGTTTGATCCTTTTTCTCATTGTCCCCCTTCCTTTTTCATCCTCTTTTACCTCTCCTTTGCTGCCCTCTATTCTTCAAATTTTTGCAGCCACTTTTCTCCTTGTCGGCTGCCCCATGTTTACTAGTTTTTGCAGCCCTCTTTTGCTTAGTTCGCTGCCCTATTTCTCACTTTGTTGCAAGTGAAAGTGAAAGTGAAATTAGGGTTTTCGCTTTACTTAAAGTTATATAAGAGAGGTCAATTGGTTGAGAGGACACACACACTTGTATTCCGATAGAGACAGGATATAGACAGGGAGAAAGTCAAATAGGAGATTTAGGTGGGAAGATGGAGGGTCAGGAAGTATGTTCACCGAGCGGACATAACCCACACAGGTCGACGAGAAGGAGCTGGAGAGGGAGGCTGTACTATTTCGTACGGATTCCATACAACAGTCGTACGGATCCACACGTGTGAGGCCGTACAGCTGGGCCGTACACTCTTGCAGGGAGTGTTGAGGTTTAGCTGGGGGTTTGTCTAGTGTTTTTGTCGTATAGCTGCATTCGCCAGGTTTGGGTGAATTTGTAGTGATTGTAACATTCCATATTTTCTCATAATAAAATCTATATCTGACTGCTGCACCAGTTTTCCAATCTTGGATTTTTTCGAGGGTTTCCATACCCAAAATAATTGTGTCGTTATTGTGATGTGATGTTGTGATTTATTTCTCAGTTTTATATTCCGCTGCATACTGGAAAAGATATTCATGTGTGGTTATTAGTAGAGTTCTTGCATGCACTGTTAGCCCTATTTTGAATATTAAAGGAAATTTTACGTTGTTCACAACTTCAACGGTTCACTGGAAATCCACCTAAGTTCAACTTAGTGGATAACAATGTTATTAGAACCGGATCAGGGATCGAACCGACAGAGCCCAAAATGTGAACCGAACCGGAAATCGAAAAAAAATCGGGAAAGAANTGGTAGACAAAAAAATACACAAAATATTCATATTTTGTAATATATATATATATATATATATATATATATATATATATTCATGTGCATACATATGAATCCAAACCATTAATACTCAAATATGCAAAGTTTCTCATATATATAGCAAGTACATGTTCAAATAACCAAAATAGCACCAAGTGCAATACATCACTAAAGTTCTGAACCAAGATACATCAACAATGAGGCTCTAAATGGCCCCAACAATCCAAAAAATAACCATAGTACTACTACTAATGAATAACTATATACTGATAACATGAAAACTGGGGCCTAATCATCCTCATTCTCATCCTCATCTTCCTCGACTAGAGTGGGATTTTGAGCCCCACTAGATTCCCTTGGCCTTGATGGTAAAACCTCTGGAAGTGGGGTTCAAATCCAACCAAGAAAGGTCTTCATTCTCAAATGTTAGCGCCTGAGACTCCAAAGTCCTTTAGATTAGGGATTTTATGTTTTTTTTAAAATTGAATTTGTGGGTCCCTAGACAGCTGCCGTACGACAATGTACGAACCAGACTGGACCGGTTTCGTACAGAAACGTTCAAAACCGACTAGTTCGGTAGTTTTGGTCCAGTTCTGTACGAAACTAGTCAGTTCAAGGGCGATTCATGCTTAAAATCCGACTCAAGCGGTTTGGGGTCCTGATCAGGCCAAACAACCCTGTAAATTGGTTGGATTGGCCAGGTTTGCCTGAATCGGACCGGTTCTGATAACACTAGTGTGTAATAGGTACTACTCCTTTAACCTTGGCAATCAAACCTCTCCCCATTTTACTTTTTTCTTTAATAGCTCCTTATGGGACTTCTCTTCTTTTTCTTGGACTCTTTTCTTCTTGTACTTCTTTCTTTTGGAGAGCTTGGCCTTTATTTTCTTTGAAGACTCATTTGCAAGTTTAGACTTGCTTCTTACTTTTTTGGATTGCTTGATTTTGCAATTCTTCTTGGTCTTCTTTCTCATTTTGCAAGTAGGAGTCTTGGATTGGGAGTTGCTTCAAATCCCCTTTTTGAGGCATTAAAGGGGAAAAGCCTTTCATGTTTCAAGTCTAGGGAGGAGCATTGCTCCATGTAAACTTTCTCTCCTTGATTATAGTTAGCCCCAAGATTCTACAAGCGAGCCTCCTATATTGTCACAATGATCGTTGCAACACAAGCATGCCCTAGACACAAGGGAAAACCAGAAGGCCTTCATGGTGAAAGGGTCACAGAAGGGAGGTCAAGAGTCAATCTATCATTCTTTTATCAAAGGATGCAAAGCAAAGTATGAAGTGATAATTATATAATATGAAGGTGGTCAAATATGGCCTTGAAGAAGGGGGCGAAAGGTCTTTGCAAAGACCAAGAATTACCTTGGTTCAATGGTACATAAGTAAATAAAAAATCTACTACCCTTGTCAACCTCTGGGTGGTACTACTAACTATATGTTGATGTTTATGTAGCATCGGAATATATTCTCAAGATGTCCTAGAGAAAGTGAAAAGAAATAAAGAGCACAATTGCCCCATGAAATGGGTAAAAGAACCCTAGAAGATAAAAAGACGGGTCGGCTTAAAAGATAAAATAAAAGATATATTTATATATAAATAAAAGTCAAGCCGACCTAATTGTAGAAACTTCTAGTGAAAAGACGAGTATAATAAAGTGCTTTAACATTTCATTATCACAACAACAAGTTTGTCTCTCTCTCAAGCAATGCACACTTCTCTAGAAGGACACGTGGAGAAGTTCTCTCAAGCTGAAAAATATTGTTCTTAGGTTGTAAAAGACTATCTTTGTGTTCGCTATTGCTGGAGAGTTTTCTTCTTTGGCTCTAGGGTTTGTCTAGAGCTTGTCTATGTGATGCTTGTATCTAGATGTATTGTATTTAGAAATATTCTCTCTTAGTAAGGGAAGGTTGCTGGGTTTTCTCCCTTGCGGTTCCCCAGGATAAATCTTTGTGTTTCTTGTGCATGGCTATCTTTCAATGATCCTATTTCGTTTATGCTGCAAATGAAATAATGTTATGATTGTGGGATGAATATAAACAATGAAATTATTCTGCTAAAGTTATGAAAAACTAACACTATAATCATCAATACATCACATATGACAGCAGTAGTATATAGTACTTTTTCACATATATATCATAGTGGCATGGCATAGTAGTAGAAGAATGGCATATATCACATGATCATCACATCATCTCATGCAAAGGAGGCCCAACAGCAGCAAAGATGGGCCTCAATACTCTGGAATGCATAGTGCTCTGAAGCACAAATATTCTGAAGAAGTATGCCTGCAGAATGTGGCATAACATGTCCTAAGAGTTTACCCTCATAAACTCCAAGAATTGACTTCTTTGGTTTAAGGATATTCTGTATTTTCTACACTTCTCAAAAACTTGCAACCATAGGAATCTGCCAACCATAGGATATTCTGTATTTTGTATCACTCTAATAAAGTGATACAACCATAGGAATGTGCCATCATGATATGAAATAGATCCCCAAGTACTAGGAAAAATCATCCTCCTAGGAAAATTTGTATCATCATCACGTACAAATGTATAACTCCTACTGAACATCCCATAGCCATCTGGAGAAATGCACATGTACCAACTGCTCTTACCATCATATCAGCCCACCATGCCAAGGCTAATTCCTTATGAAGAATGATAATAGTGTGCTATAGTACTAATCACCTAGCCAAAACATGCTCTAAACTGTATCCATCCTCATCTCATCGAGAAAAAACCACGCAAAGTGCTCATACCACATATCGACTATACCTTCACATCAAGGTACATCTGAAACTGCTGCTAGGCTCTAGGGGCAAATGCAGATAACTCTGCATCACACTCTCTTCTGAACATCACAGCACCAAACCGTTGAGGCAGTGAGTTAGTTGACATTCCTAGCTGTTGAGGCAACTAGTAGATTGTACCATAAGGGTAATGCCAAGGAGAATGTGTTCATCCATAATAACTCCTGAATACCAAATTAATCAATCCATTAAGTATTTGTCTCTACTTCATCAGTGACCGAGGTTATAAAATGGAAGTTGATCCTCATGCAGCATGAGGAGTAACAAGATGTAGATTAAAGTCTCCCCCCTTCTTTGATCTTTGTACTGCAGTAGTAAAAGGACTGGCAATGAGAAATATTTTAGGCTGTACAAAAAATGCAATTCTTGTACTTTAGAAGGGTTTAGTAAAAGCCCTAGTAAAGGAGACAGAAAACTTAGTGACTATTAAGAAAGGATCCTGTATAAACTTCATGTTCATTGAGAATCCTATGATGCTCCTGCACTAATCTCCAGTTTCCAAAAAATCTGTTCTTGGGGAAAAATTGCATCTTCTACACAATTAGACAATGGCTAGGTAAAACTCTTTGAGGATGGGAGCTCATGGATTTGAGAATTAAAGATTTATATTTTAAGAAATAAAATAGTTGAGAAGAAAACTCTGTTCTCAGGGAAAAATTGCATCTTCTACACAATTAGACAATGGCCAGGTAAAACTCTTCAAGGATGGGAACTCATGGATTTGAGAATGAAAGATTTATATTCTATATTTCTTCCTGGATCTCATTTCAGAGCCTTCTCTTTAAGGGATCAGGTGTGCATAACTTAATTCACAAGCTTCATAATCATTTCTCTTTGATTGAAAAAGGACAAGAGAGGATTGATGAAATATGTTTGTATAATTGGTAAGGAAGACTTTGACACTGTACAGCTTTGCAGTTGTTGTATTATACATATTTCAAATTCCAGAAGATAGCGAAATAAATATTGATCTTATTGTATAGTCGCTTCTTATGTAGCCTAATGTAAATTGCATTGAATGTCCTCTTTTCATGTTAAGTTAGATTTCTCTTAAAGCCTGATGCGAATACTCTGTGCACCTGTCTATGAATAACTCATATCATTGGAAATTTCATATGCTGCAGATGTGGAAGGTATCCACCGGAGGTGAAAAGTGCTGTTCCTGTTGAGGGGAGGTTTGAACATATTATCCTTTCACTAAATACTACATCAGACCATGGAATCATTTGGATTGAGAGAGAGGCGCAGAAAGCTTTGAATGTAAGTAGAAAATTTTCACTAGATTATTTTCACACTTATTCCAACTTTCATTATTACCTGTGTATATATTGAAACCCCAATGGTATATAACTTATTAATCGTTATAGGGGAAAGGTTTAACATGAGATGCTGCACTTTTATCTGGCTGTACAAGGTAACAGGAGGTAATTAAGTTTTTTTTTTCTTGAATGGTAGTCACTCATGGACAAGATCTTAAGAGGGCATGCAAGCTTTTACTTGTTAGTTCTTTGCTCTTCAGGCATATCAATCTATGCCAGTAGAATAGGCATACAACTTCTGAGCTATCCTACCCACTGATATGAATAGTTGACTGACTTAATTAACTGAACTGGTGAGCAAACAAGTTGCTGTCCTGTTGGGATTTGGACTACAACAAATTATTAGTTGAACTTAGTACCCTTTCTTAAATGAGAACAAAATACCACTTGATTGCTGCTGAACCCACTTCTGATGCATATTACAATAAACTCAATGAACAAGTTGCTGTCCTGTTGGGATTTGGACTACAACAAATTATTAGTTGAACCTAGTACCCTTTCTTAAATGAGAACAAAATACCGCTTGATTGCTGCTGAACCCACTTCTGATGCATATTACAATAAACTCAATGAACAAAATAGCAAATACTTATCCATAATTAGCAAGGAAAGCAGCAGTGGAGAGGCTTTTAAATACCTACTTGTTAATATAACAGTTATTTTTCAGAAGACAAGGAAAGAAGCAGCAAGTGAGCATCGGCGTGATATGTTTAAAGTTCACAGAAAAATAAAATATACAGTAATGCTAAATACAAGCTACAGTGAAAAATACATGATCTAGTGAAAATGCAACCAATAAACTGCTTGGCAGAGACAATCAGCATCACAGCAAGGAGAAAGAAAGGACTTTGAAAATGTGTGTATGTCCTGGTCCTCAGTCAGTTCCCTATCCAGGTATTTTTAAGTAATATATTTTTTCCAGAAGCCTATTTCCGTTTCAAGTAATGAAAATACATCTTTGTGGCATGGCATCCATGTTTATCCCAAAGTAGACAAGGTTCATCAAAGGTGTTTCATCCTAGATAATCTTATCACCGCTTAGGAAAGGCTTGAATGGGCAAGAGAGTCCAACCAGAAGGTACCTTTTTTTTAAAAATACATCTTACATTTATAGAAAAAATATTTACAAACAACAGTGCAAAAAGTGGAAGGCTATATACTATGGTCATCATAACATCTTCCTCAAAGCTACTAAAACTGAAATAAAAATAGAATAATCTCTTGGATCCAAAGATTGGGCATAATACTGTCAAACCTTAACACTGTCTCTCAATCATCTATATAAAGAAACTCATATCCTCTAAGCCAACTTGCCTTTGCTGCTGGAGAAAAAGGAAAGAAAGCTGCCAACTGTGACAATGCTTACATGGCTGCCAACTTTTTTACTGTTTTAACTGACCTTTCCCTTGCTGTTTACTAGGTCGACCCCTTCACTGTTTTGTCTTACTATTTGGATGATTCTTCACCGTCTGTTTACTAGGTCAACCCCTTCAAATGTTTACTTGCCTAAATCAACCTTATCCAAGAAAACAGCTTTCACACTTTTAAATCATATCAAATAGCAGGAAAGTTTGCATGCTGATCTTGTTAGACAATTGAGGTGAACTCTCTGGAGTGACAGTTTAATTTCCATACTTAAATGCATGATCAAACTGTCTTCCTATTATATCCTCTCACCGTCTTCCCTGGCTATCCAAATAACACATCTTGTCTTCATTTTAGGGGTATATGGAACATATAACAGTGAGTTTGGATACCCCTGGTTTGGCCCTTTACTACCTCGAGCCAGCTTCTTCAACTACAAAGAAACAATGCCTTGGTGTCACATAACTTAGCAGCCCTAGCATTGCAGGAATAATGGGCTACTGACCTGGTGGAACCTCAAAACAATACCCCTAAGTGTCACATAGGTAAGGTCCTCTCTCTTTAGGTCTCACAGATCCACCAAGATAGACTTGGACTAACCACAGTAGGTGGCCCCAGTCAAACATTTCCAGGCATTTGCTAGCAAAGACCAACTTTCCCACAATACTCACAAGACCGATTTTCATGAGGCAAGGTGCCTAGAGAATTTAACATAGGGAAAAATATGGAACCCTGTGGAGGAATGCTTAAGGGATTTGAGGTTAATGATATGAAAGTGGCCCCTTGAGCAAAGAAGAGTAACTATAAGTATTTCGAAATAAAAGGCAATCTACTCATCAGTGAAAAAATAAAATAAAAAATCAGCAAATTGGAGCAAGCATTAAAAAAATACAAAATGAATTCATTTTTTTTCAATTTTTAAAAATTTAAATTAACAACATCAAATAAACACATTGGAACATAAATATAGGACAAACACTGATATCTATGATGTATTGGATGCCAAATAAAAAATGATACATCAAAGTCAATACTAAATCATGAACCCTGATATCTATCAAATCAAGGACTCAAAAGTGGACAACCAATACAACATGACATCAAATATATAGATGTATCTTATCATCATGAGTCAAAACCATGGTGTGCCAATTGGCATTTGTATAGGATGGTTGAGAGGAGAGGAGTTCAGAGAAGTGTATAGTCAACTATCTATTAAATAAAAAGGTTTGTCCTCTTAGCTATGTTCATAAGCCCTTTGTGTTTCTCGAGACTTATGTTGGAAGTATCTAAGCCATGCCATGAATACAAATACAAATCAGTTGCAATCTAAACCCTAGATCCATGAGGATGAATGTGTACATATATGCAAATGTTTTGGTGTCTTTCTGTTGAATAGCAGTGTTGCAAAAGGTGAAGGTGGTGGTCGCTTAAAGTGTGCAAGACAATAATTGAAGTTTTGTCTCAAGGTTTTATTTGACATAGATGGTGTTCTAGAATATATCCATGTTTTATTATTTACTAATTCAATAACTGCAATCGTACTCTCCAACCAAAACTTAATCGTCATTGCACCAAATGCGACACATACATACAAAAGAAACCAAAATGTCACTTTTCACTAGTCATCTGCCTTTAACATTAAACTATTATTTTGTAAGACCTTGTTGTAAGCCTGCCCTCACTATTTAATTTTTGACTCCCATTTCCTTTTGAATGAACGAAAAACTACATACCTAGTTTGTCCAAGACTCTAGTGATAAACAAGATAGTTCATAAATGTCTTGGAATGCAATCAAATACATTATTAAAATTATTTCCACAATGACCTTGATCCCTGCACCAATAAAAAAAAATGATTGCTATGGGAACAATGGTTTCGGGTTGTTGATGATGGTAAACGCCTTCCCTCTCATTTCCCTAACAGGTGCGAAGACAAATAAGTTAAAAAAAAAATCAGCACTTAATAGGGTCAAAATTTGTTTGCTGATTTCTGTAATGTCCTCTTCTGCTTAGGTATTGAGGACCGACCCGCTAACCTATGTGATTCTTGTAGGTTCGAGCGGGCACTGACAGTTAAAGAATTAGCCGAAGACTGATGCCATATACAGAAGATCTAGGGCATCAATATTATATCACCATTGGGTCGAAGAGGGCCACCAGAGCCAAAGGCCACCTACATGCATGACATCTGAGCATTATTTAATGATGCATGCACCCGATTAAGTTTTCATGCGCATGCATGCAAGTCAACTGCAAATTAGAAGTTAAAGTGACCTAATTAGGTCAAAAGTTAGGGTTTTCACAGTTGAAAGTTATAAAAGAAAGATAAAGTGAATGGAGAAGACACTTATGTGATTATTGATTTGTGGAGTTGAATTGGAGAGCTCGGCAAGCTAAGTTGGGGTTGAGTGCATGCTCAGCTAACTGGTGTATTTCGGCAGCGAAATCTATCTGCGTTAGTTCATCATCAGGTTGGATCATCCAGGTTCAGCACTAGTTCATCATCAGGTTACATTCAGCAGTTATTTCAGGAGGTTGATTATTCATCCAGCTGGAGAGTTCCACCATCATACCATGGTCAGAGACAAAGCAATTCGTTTTCTTATCTACAGGGGTCAAACTTCCGCATGCTACTTCTATTCATCTCAGAGCACCTTCATTACCCTTCCCCTAGAAGAAGGGCCGTTCAGCTTGAGTGTCAAGCAAGTTATCAGAAATGCCCCCTTTCTGGAAGATGTTATCCTGCATGGGCGAATTGATTTGAGGAGGACATTCACGTTTTGGGTTGTTGAGCCACCGTTTCTTCTGCATGCTGCTTCCATCACTGTCAGAGGGGTACTATAACCCTATTGCACCTCATCTGAGCCTTCAGCAACGGCTTATTTATTATAACGAAGCATCTACAGCTTGAGAGGAGGGCGCATTCACCTATGGAGGACGATTTGGTTTATCTCCCTATTCCTCTATCAGAATCCTTGCATGCGGGGGCCATCCTCTTCACCATCAACAAATCTATACACTGGTATGTACATGCATTGACTTCTCCTATTTTATAGCATCTCAATATTTTCTAGGGCACATATCTGCATGCAACAGGATGCATGCAAAGATCGTGGTTTGCTTTCCTATTTTATTGAGGCATAAGTCTATTAGCCATGTACAGTACACACATAAAAAGAAAAATACTAGTTTGGGATATTATAGTGGTATCAGAGCCATTTTCCTTGCCAGTTGTGGGCATGCAAAATAATAAATGAATTCAAAAGACCCTTATAACATTACTTACCGGAGACAGAGGTGTAGAGACAAAGAAGAGGAGTTAGAGGACATAGATTTGGGAAACAAAGAGTATCAGTTTGGAAAAGGCAAAGAAACAATGGTCGAGGATGATAAAACAGCTTTCAACAGTCTTATATCAGCTATAAAAGAACTCACTACTGGGCAAAAAGAAATGATGAGCACCTTCAGGCAAATGACTGAGAAGAATGGGCCCACCCCACACAGTCCCTTATTTCCCAATAGTGATAGGGTATCCACTAGCAGTAGTAGGGAGCACTTACATAACAACATGCAGAGCCATCCCCATATATACAAGCCTTTCCGACCCACCATGCCTCAATTCTTAGATAGTCCAGCTGCAGTGCCTCTAGCACAAGTAGAACCAAAAGAATCCATGAGTGCCTATCTAAGAGAATATAGAGCTTTAGGAGATGACTTCCAGTCAGCCATGACCTTCACTGACTTCTGCCACTTCAAAATTAAGAACAAACCCAAAGCTTACAATAGACCATTCACCCAGAACTATAAGTTATAACGTACCATAGGGAAACTGACTATCCCTACCTTTGAGGGCACCTGGGGTGGCTCAGCTCGGAATTGGGTGCAGAAGTTGGATACCTACTTCCAGCTCAACCCCATGATTGAGACAGATGCCATTAAATTGGCTACCTTGCATTTAGACGGAGAAGCACATGAGTGATGGTACCACGAGTTAGTGACACTGGGTCACAACACCATCACCTTATACTCAGATTTTATCATTTTACACAGAGGCTCATTGAGCGGTTTGATCGGAAGGATCCGGAGGTACACTTTAGAGAACTGGCACAGCTCAAGCAGACAGGTAGTGCAGATGCATTTATTTTAGAGTTTCAGAGGATAGTAGTCAAGGTTACAGATATATCACAGAGCAGGTTGATTATGTTGTTCATTGAGGCTCTCACTGAACCCTTACGGGGATGGGTCAAGTCTTATAGGCCCACCACCCTAGCAAATGCCATCAGCCGGACTAGAGACTTACAGGATGCAGTGCCCAAAAATAGGTTTCCTCCCAGGACCAATTTTCCTATTGAAGATAAAGAGAGGAAACCCTTCCAGAAAGAATGGCCCAAGAAAGAATGGATGGACAATGATACCCGACAGGACCTTAGAAGAAAAAAGTTATGTTTCACTTGCCAGGAACCATGGATACCAGGTCACAGATGTTCAGGAAAAGGAAAGGCCTACTACATAGAGGCTTATTCCGATAGTGAGGAGGATGAGGATTACCAAGATTAGGAGCAGGGAGAGACAACAGAGACAGTTGCTGAGGGACAAGCCTCGGGAGGTACCATTGCTACCATGACAGGGGTTCCTAGATTCCACACTCTTCGAATCAGAGGTATCGTACAAGGCCACAGAGTGGGAATACTGATAGATGGTGGGGCATCCCACAACTTTATTGATGCTGCATGGGTTAAAAAGAGAGACATTCAGACTGAGAGCTTTGATGGGTTTTCAATAGCAGTAGCAGGTCACACCATAGAGTGTAGTCAGAGGATTCCTAAATTAAAAGTAACGCTTGGGAATTATACGGGGATAGAGAAATTCTATGTGGTAGATGTACCTAACATGAATGTGGTACTAGGAGTTCAGTGGTTGTATTCCATAGGGAAGTATTCCACAAATTACCAGACCATGGAGATGGAGTTTACAGAAGCAAAAGGACAGAAGGTAGTTTTGAGAGGGATGAATACCTATCCTCCCACAGCAGTGACATCACACAGGATGGAGGAAATACTCTGGCAGGGAGATATTGAGTGGGTTGCAGAGTATGGTTACCATCAGGAAACCACCAGATGAGGCAACACAACATCCAGTAGATATAGAGGCCTTACTGCAGAAGCACAAGGCAGTATTCGGAGACCTTCCAGCAGGTTGACCTCCAGATAGGGGATTTGAGCACATTATTGAGTTAGAGGAAGGGACGCAAGCAGTTATCACCACTCCTTACAGACATCACAAGAGGTATAAAGATGAGATAGAGAGTACCATCAAGGAACTACTCAAGCTGGGGTACATCAAACCTAGTTCCAGTCCCTTTGCATCTTCAGTAGTGCTAGTGAAGAAAAAAGATGGAACCTTATGCGTGTGCATTGATTAAAGGGGACTCAATAAGAAGACCATAAAGAACAGGTATCCCATCCCTAGGATTGATGAGTTGATGGATGAACTACAGGGGGCAAAGTACTTTTCCAAAATTGATCTCCGCTCAGGGTACCATTAGATTCGGGTCAGGGAACAGGGTGTTCCAAAGACCGCTTTTTGTTGCCACTACGGACATTATGAGTTTCTAGTAATGCCATTTGGGCTCACTAATGCACCAGCTACTTTCCAGTCATGCATGAACCATATCTTTAGGACACAGTTACGTAAATATATTCTAGTATTCTTCAACGACATATTGATATACAGTCGAACTTGGGAAGAAAATTTGAGAAATCTTGATGAAGTACTTGGTATTCTACAGGAGCAGTCACTATATGGCAAAAATGTCCAAGTGTGAGTTCGGTATGCGGGAGATGTTGTACTTACGACATGTGATAGGGGCCAACAGGGTCCAGGTGCACTTAGAGAAGATTTAAGCAATTTTGGATTGGCCTACACCTAAAAATGTGACAGAACTGAGGGCCTTTGCACCTACTACAGGAGGTATGTCAGTGGGTTCTCACAGATGACCACACCCCTCACAAATCTTACCAAGAAGGGGGCATTCAGTTGGTCAGAGGCAGCACAACAAACATTCGAGAAAATGAAGAAGGTAATGAGTTCATGCCCAGTATTAGCTTTACCAGACTTTTCTCAATCCTTTGTGTTAGAATGTGATGCTTCAGGAGAGGGAATTGGGGTAGTTTTGATGTAGAACAACCACCCCATGCATTTGAGAGCAGGAAGCTCAAAGACTCTGAGCGCCACTATTCGATATATGGCAAAGAGATGTTAGCCATCCACCATGCGCTAACCAAGTTCAGGCAGTACTTAGTGGGTGCCAGGTTCAAGGTTAAGACAAATCACAACAGCTTGAAATACTTCTTAGAGCAGAAAGAGCTAAACGAGAGATAACAGAAATGGGTAAGCAAAATTCAGCCCTATGACTTCGAGATTGAGTACGTAAAGGGGAAGAGCAATGTAGTGGCCGATGCACTTTCTAGACGACCAGCTACTTTATCCCTTATGAGCATCTCATCAGATTGGAGGTCTCATCTTTTGGTTGAGTACTCCAAAGATAAGTTTGCTTGCGAGCTATTGGATGGACAGATTCAGGATGATAGGTACAGGGTCATTGACGACATCATATACTACAAAAACATAATTTTCTTGGTTTCAGGGTCTCCCCTCAAGAAGAAAATTTTACAGGCATCGCATGTTTCACCATTAGCAAGGCATCAGGGGTTTCTCAAGACCTACTGATAGATTAGAGAAAGGTTCTCATGGAAGGGCCTCAAGAAAGATGTGATACAACATGTGAGGGAGTGCAGCTTGTGCCAA
Organism: Pseudotsuga menziesii; assembly: GCA_001517045.1. Lineage (NCBI taxonomy): Eukaryota > Viridiplantae > Streptophyta > Pinopsida > Pinales > Pinaceae > Pseudotsuga > Pseudotsuga menziesii. Next base: position 32,810 of record LPNX010490184.1, on the reverse strand, counting down.
CAAAACAAAATAGAGCACACCCACCCGACTGGTTTACTACATCCCTTACCTATTCCCGAGCAGAAATGGGAGAGCATCTCTATGGACTTCATTACTAGGTTGCCCAAGGTTCGAGGCAGAGGCTGCTTGTACGTAGTAGTGGACAGATTGACCAAGTTTGCTCACTTCTTTGCCATATCATCAAATTATTCAACAACACAGGTAGCAGAACTATTTTTTAGAGAGGTATTTAGACTCCATGGGTTACCCAAGACCGTTGTCAGTGACAGGGACAATAAATTCATCGGAGCCTTTTGGCAAGAGCTTTTCCGATTAGTGGGGATCAAATTAGCCATGAGCACAAGTTATCATTCGCAGAGTGATGGGCAGACGGAGATTGTCAACAAGTGGATTGAGGGATACTTGAGAAATTACGTATCTAATCAGCAAAGGACATGGATCAAATGATTACACTTGGGTGAACATTGTTACAACACCACCTACCATATGACCATTGGGATGACCCCTTTCCGAGCCTTGTATGGGTATGATGCTTCCACTTTCGTATACTGGATATTTGGCAAAAGCAGGGCCCCGAAGGCCAAAGAGTGGATTCAGGAGGGTCAAGATATCCTCAAGATACTCAAGGAGAACATACAGGCTGCTCAGAATCAACAGAAGATATATGCGAACAGGCATAGGGTTGAGCGCAGTTTTGAGGTGGGAGACTTCGTTTATTTACGCCTCCAACCTTATCGACGGTCATCCCTTAAAAAGAAAGGAGCGAAAAAACTCCAACCTCGCTTCTATGGTCCATACAAGATAATTCGGAAGGTTGGAGAGGTAGCATATGAGCTAGAACTACCCCCAAAGAGCAAGATTCACAACATATTTCATGTCTCCAACCTCAAGAAGGCAATCGGTCAACAAATTGTTACGTCTTTTGGGCTGCCTCCCCTTGATGACGAGGGGCAATTGATTCTGATTTCGGAGTGCATCCTCGAGGTGCGAGAGCGGAAACTGAGGAACAGAATCATCAGAGACTACTTGGTTCAGTGGAAAGATCTGCCTATAGAGGAGGCCACTTGAGAGGCATAACAGGTATTATAGCACCCAGCTTTACAGTTGCTTGAGGACAAGCAAATTCGAGCGGGGAGGACTGTAATGTCCTCTTGTGCTTAGGCATTGAGGACCGACCCGCTAATCTATGTGAGTCTAGTAGGTTCGAGCAGGTACTGACAGTCAAGGAATCAACCGAAGACTGATGCCATATACAGAAGATCTAGGGCATCAATATTATATCACCATTGGGTCGAAGAGGGCCACCAGAGCCAAAGGCCACCTACATGCATGACATCTGAGCATATTTAATGATGCATGCACCTGATTAAGTCTCCATGCGCATGCATGCAAGTCAACTGCAAATTAGAAGTTAAAGTGACCTAATTAGGTCAAAAGTTAGGGTTTTCGCATTTGAAAGTTATAAAAGAAAGATAAAGTGAATGGAGAAGACACTTATGTGATTATTGATTTATGGAGTCGAATTGGAGAGCTCGGCAAGCCAAGTTGGGGTTGAGTGCATGCTCAGCTAACTGGTGTATTTCGGCAGCGAAATCTATTTGCCCTAGTTTATCATCAGGTTGGATCATCCAGGTTCAGCACTAGTTCATCATCAGGTTACATTCAGCAGTTATTTCAGGAGGTTGATTATTCATCCAGCCGGAGAGTTTCACCATCATACCGTGGCCAGAGACAAAGCAATTCGTTTTCTTATCTACAGGGGTCAGAACTTCTGCATGCTACTTCGATTCATCTCAGAGCACCTTCATTACCCTTCCCCTGGAAGAAGGACCGTTCAGCTTGAGTGTCAAGCAAGTTATCAGCAGTGCCCCCTTTCTGGAAGACGTTATTCTGTATGGGCAAATTGATTTGAGGAGGACATTCACGTTTTGGGCTATTGAGCCATCGTTTCTTCTACATGCTGCTTCCATCACTGTCAAAGGGGTACTATAACCCTATTGCACCTCATCCGGGCCTTCAACAACGGCTTATTTATTATTCTGGAGCATCTACAGCTTGAGAGGAGGGTGCATTCACCTGTGGAGGATGATTTGGTTTATCTCCCTATTCCTCTGTCAGAATCCTTGCATGCGGGGACCATCCTCTTCACCATCAGCAGATCTATATACTGGTATGTACATGCATTGACTTCTCCTATTTTATAGCATCTCAGTATTTTCTAGGGCACATATCTGCATGCATGGAAAGATTGGGGTTTGCTTTCCTATTTTATTGAGGCATAAGTCTATTAGCCATCTATAGTACACACATAAAAAGAAAAATACCAGTTTGGGATATTACAATTTCTTTTTCTAAAATTTCCTGATTTTTCCCTCTTTCTTGGATGTGCTTTCGAGTCCCATTGATATATCTTAATCATTCGTGGACATTAATATACTTTATTTCATTCTTTCTTTTCTTTCTAGGAGGGTCGACTGAAAGCTATGAGTTTGCTTTAATAGATCAGTCAGTTTGTTGAGGCAAATACAGTTGTAACTTCAATTTTCTTCTCACCCTCAAAACTGCTTCTAGGGTTCTATGATAATTTCATCCATGGTAGTGTCAGTTTGGTTTCAAACATAGTTTAGACTTGGGTTTGGTGATTCGTGTACTTAGGTTAGCTTGTGGATTATGTTGAATGAACTAAATTTAGTAACATGTAATTTAACATCATTATTTCCAACCTGGACAAGCTAACCTTGGATTTCATCCTTGATAAGAATTTGACATAAAGTACATGCCACTTCCTATGTCGCATGTTTCGGTGCATCTCAATCTCGAGGTCTGAATTCAGCTAGATTTCAAAGCAAGGGAAAATTTCATTCAAGTTCACCAATTTTTAAGATAAAGTTTGTTAGACCTTTTTGGATTATTGCACTTCATTCATTCATCGTTTTTTAGATTGATTCTTCCCTCCTGATGACTTGTTAACTGTGTTGTTGTATATTCATAATTTATGCACTCCTTGGCTTGCTAACTATGCAGCTTGCTAATTGTGTATTCACCTGACTTGCTAACTATGTGGCTGTGTATTCCTTTTGTCACGTCCCCATGCCTCCTACCGGCGAAGAGGACACGACTACAAGCTTCAAACACCCTGGGCTAAGAGCCCCATGAACATGTACAGGCATAAAATTTTGCATAACAGAATGCTGAAATAAAATGCGTTGCAGTATATCATGCACATATGCAATTTAATCAACACACACAGCGGAAACCATCAGCACTCATACATGCATGCAATCATTTAACCTGTTCATCATTTTTATTAACAGAAAATAAGGTTGTAGAAGTAAAATGAACAAGATCACTTATCTTATGATGAACTCGATCCGCAACCAGCTACGTCGCTGCAACGTTCCACCCAACCATAGGCCAGCGTGCTCCTTAATCTCTCAGCAACGCTGCCACCCCCGAGCTGGGCATGATTTTCCAAGGAATAAGGGAACTAGCAGGCTAACACATAGCTAAGCATACACAAGCATAGCCAAGCCAACACAGTTGGGTTTATCAGGCCATCAAGGAGTGGGAAAGGCTAAATGCTAAGCTAGTGAGCTCATTGCAGAGCCAAGAACACCTATACCAGAACTAGCCTGACCTCTAAGACACCCAAACACACCCAACACAAGGAATCAGTCCCTTCTCTGCTACACAGTCCCTCAGGCCCTGCATTCCCTTCTAGTGCTATTCAGGGGTGATGGAGAAGAAGGCTAGCCCTCTAGCTCTGTCTGTGTGGTTTCCAGCCACCAGGTTTATCAAGCAAAACTAAGCCAACATCCCTGCTCCCTACACAGTCCGAAGACCAACCATTGCACTCAGGCAATCAATCAGCTGATACAGCTTAAGACAGGGAAAACATTCCCCGAGTCATTATTGGCCCTATCGTGGCCAAAATGACTCTCCAACGAATTTAGAACAGCCCCCAAAACGTAAGGACGACCACAACAACCACAACAAACATCGTGGAAAAGTCAATGACCCAATCTGAACAGTGGAGTCGTCAAGGAACTTACACAGCCCGAAAATGGAAAGAAAAACCAACTTCACAGCTAGGCAGAGGCAACATATGTACAGGCCACGAATTGGTAAGGAGAAACATACACATGATCGACCACCCGAATGGCCCTTCGCAGGGAAAACCGTGGATGAAAAACACGTAATTCCCAGCTCGCTGTGTGAGCCCCAAAACAGAAAAAATACCTGTGCGTGGATGTGAGCAGACCGTGAGGAAGGAACAGACTAGGGAGGTCCCGCGTGAGGAAAAACAGCTCCGTTTTGTCCGTGGATGAACAACAATAGCAAGGACGCGAATGGGAAGTGCTTGAAGGTGAACAGCTACAGGGAGGACGCGAAATTGCAGTGCGTGGGTGTTCAGCAAACTCGTGGAGCCAAGAATATGTCTGCGTGAGACCAAAACCGCCAAGAGCCTGTGCGTGAGGAGAAACAGACAAAATCGTGGGTGAGAGTGGAATTGCCTGCATGAGTGAAGTCAACAGGGGTGGAGTGTGCGTGTGGGTGAGGACTGACAGTCCTGCCACCCCACTCCCAAAACCATTAACTACCTCAACCACCACCAGCCATTATTCAATGAAGGTGGTTGGATAACACAAGGGGAGAAGACACATGGGTTTTTCTCTCATTGGCCAAGGTTGACAATTTCCCCCACACCCTTATCCTTGTGAAAATCATGCCCCTTTCTCATTTTAGTTGCCGCGATCGTAGCTGGTCGGGTTCATTTTTAATTATAGATGCATATTTACATGATGACCGTCATAATATATGCCGCATGCCCCGATATACCATCGATGACAATTCAAATCCAAGACATAACATAACCGATCAATGGTGGGGCCTTGGCCTTTAGCTCCACACCATGATCATTTACAATTTATACATTATATACATCTAATGTAACGGGGTCAAAACCGGGACATTACACCTTTCCCTCACACGAGTTAACAGTGGTCTATGCCCTATATTCTTTCCCTCATGAGTTGCAACGGTGGACAGTGGTCAATGGAGGATGGGGGTCATAAACTTAATTTATATTTCATGAATTAAATTCCTCATATATATCTTGTATTATGTTATAAATTATAATCTAGTATTTATTAATTGCTATATATATATATAAGTCACCTGACTTGAGGACATGGGACACAGAGGACACTAGAATACGAGTGTCCGACACAGACACGACGACGCCTGAAATTAGGACACAGAGGACACGTTATATATATATTCAGATCCAAATTTTTGTAGAAACTAGAACATTTACGAATATTCAATACAAACTACAATCAATACACATTACACATTCATAAATCACAATACATATGTCGATGATAGACCTAACTGAAACCTCCATTAGCGGAAAGGGATAGGCCTCACTCCATAATTGAAACAAGGGATAAGGATGGTGATTAACTTCCCTTGCCCCCACTATCGGATGCCCGCGAGAGGCATAATAAAGCCAACCAAAATAGGACTATTTCTATTTGAATAGATTAATTGGATGGGGAGCACACCCTATTATTATCTTTTCCCATTACTAAACACCCTTTCTATTTTAAATTTTTGCACCGAGTAGCAAGGTGCTTACAACGGAGTATGGGGGAGATGTGTAACATTATGAAACTTACATGACGTTATGTACCAAAAATAAAAAGTAATAATTAAATTTTTTTATGTCAGCTCATAAAATAAAAAATGAAAGCCAAATAAAAAATAATTAAAAAAAATCCGTATTCACTCATAAAATAAAAATTTAAAACCAAATAAAAAGTCATTAGAAAAATAACACTTCAAGAAATTGGATGCCTCTTGGTGCTCGATAGATCCAAGTTTATGATGGATCTATGTTGGTGCCACTTACAATGATGATGCCACTTAGATTGAATGTCATGGGTAGGAATAGAAATAAGGGGTAACCTTCCCCATGTGAAATGAATCCCCTTGTGATGTTGTTTGTGGAATATGCCCTCACAAAATACTTATTTGTGTTCTTCCTGACTTGATTTGAGATGCTAAGAGCCAAACAATGTAATATGTAAATGTACATAGAAGAATAATAAAAATACATCACAAGTAAGAGCCAAACAATGTATATGGAAGAATAATAAAAATACATCACAAACTGGAAACAGAGAAAGAGAAGGATGACAAACATGGGGGGCTATAATTCCATCGGTGCAATGGGTTTTCATAGACTCATAAAATTTATCATTAAGTCATCAAAATCAAAATGTTCTATTACATAGATGTCGGAATCATATTTCTCATTTAGTCATCAAAATCAAAATGTATTACATAGATGTCGGAATGCCACTGGCAAATACAAAAATGGGTAAATCGAGATGGAAAACCTTCTAATGCTCTTCACCTGCAAAGTAACCCTTCTTAGAGCTCAATCCTCACTGAAATGTGAATGAATGAGGATAAGATTTTTTTTTTGGGTTAGAAGTGTCCTGTTTTAGAGACATGGTGTCCTGATTTTGGGACACGGTATTGGACACATGTTTTGGACGTGTACTAAAACAAGGCACATCCAAAACAAGTGTCTGGTACCGTGTCAGGACATGTCTGTATCTGACACAATGACACGGGACACGATGGCCTATTTGGACGTGTCCGGTATCATATATATATACGGACGAACCTAATGGTAAACCTTATCCAAATCTCATTCAAAAATTTGAATTTGAATCAAATTCCATCGTTGCTGAACTCAAATTTGAATTTGAGCCATGTGACTTTGGTTGCTTCTATACTAGTAGCTTTCTGTAACATAGTTGTAACTTTAGTTTTCTTCTCATCCTCAAAATTTGTTCTACTGTTCTATGATAGTTTCATCCACTGTAGTGTCAGTTCGGTTTCAGAAATAGTTTACACTTGGGTTTGGTGATTCATGTAGTTTGGTTAGCTTGTGGATTATGTTGAATGGACTAATTTTAGTGACATGTCAACTAATTAATTAAGGAGGGCATTTGTTATCTGCAAGGGTATGCCCATTGCTAAATAAGCAATGTCATGTCCAACCTGGACGTGGTTTGTCTGGTTGGATTTCATCCTTGATAAGGAAGAGAAACGTAGGCAATCTAGAACTTGTAAGATAAAAGTACATGTCGCTTCTATACTAGTGCCTTTCTGTAATGGTATCTTCCTAAAATGTCAGGGAGATATATATTGCATATTTATCAATGGTCAACTGTGTATTTTATGAAGTTACATACTTTACATGTATTTTTCCTGTAGTGTAGTCTGCATCTATAATTAAGTTGTTTCTCTACCCTCCTATTCTGTTTGCCCAGAGTGATCCAGCCCTTTTTTCATTGTTTGTTTTTCATACATAATATGAATATAATAGATAGTAAGGTAGGGCGATGCCAAGATAGAGATTGGTAATTGTTATGCTATATAGTGAATTGTGATTCGAATCAAGCTACATCTATTCTGGTTGCAGAATGCACACGTTTAACAAGCCTGGTTTGTCATGCTCTATGTCATGAAAAGTTTCATTGTTGTAAATCATACTGTTCATGCTCCCCTTGTTAATTTTGCTTCTAAGTATAAGTTTCTTCCAATTCATCTTGCAGCTCATGATGGAGAGGAGTAATCCTATGGAGATTCCTTCTAAACAAAGAATGGAAAGAAAAGAGACGATTGCAAAAGAACGTGATAAAGAGCACAAGGATGCTCTTGAAAAGGCTCACACCCTGAAAATACCCCATGCATTCCCACCATCTTATGACAATTTTGACAATGATGAAAGAAGTGAACAAGAAGTTCTTTTGAATGAAACCAAGAATTCATTATTTAATACTGAAGTTGGGGAATCTTCTGTGAATGAGCAGACAGTTGAGAAAAAGACTGATTGGGAAGATCTCATTAATAAACTTTTTATTAAAGATGCATCTGGTAAAATGGCCTTGAAGAAAGGGGTGAATACTGAATAGTGTTTGATAATTCTCTCTTTCCATATAATTCTTCTTTAGTTTAGTGAGTGGTTGATGCAAATTTTCTTCTTCTGTTTGGTATTTTCAATATAAACATTTATTCCTTAATTTGTTTTCAATCAAATGCAGTAACTACGTTATATTTTGGGTAGATAAATAAGATCCAATTTTGAATGTTCAAAGGTCACATTTCAATTGCTGAAGCAATCAAAGTATGAAAGGCAAGGTGAACAATGAAATGGCACTAAGGATATAAATGGACCAATAAAACTATTGAAGTGAACAAGTGGAAACATTTAACATAGAAAACAGATCAATTGTGGAAAATATAAGCAAGAAAATTTGAGTAGAGTTATCACTAAATGGTATTACAAATAAAACCAACCTTAGATATTGTTCGTTAATTGTGCTAACTGTGAAAATCACTTTTCTTGTAATGAAATCATATCTCTATAGGCCAAATCAATTGTTACATGGGGATATTTATTTGACTTGAATTCATTAACCATGATATTTTATAAGTAATTTTAGTTAAAATGTAATCAATGGAATGCATTGAAATGAAATGTGACGTGGATTGGATGCAGGGGCAATTGATTCATGGATATTAGGATTTGAGATTTCAGTTATATAAAGCTTCTTGTGTTTGTATATTTCTACATACAGAGACAACAAATTTAGTTAAATGATAACAAGGCCAACTGGGATATGGGTGGAACCACCGACATCTTATTTAACATTTATTTTACAAATGAAAGCTTAAAAAATGAAATGTGCAGAAGAGATAATATCCCATATGTGGATATCAGGAAGTGTTGTGTTACTCATCTAGATGGACGTTCAAAGGCAGGCCATCTACTTTGATTGGGTTGGCTTTCAAAGACTTTTCTCAGGTGTGAATCACTTTTGACACTCGCTTTGTCATGTATTCTACATGGTTCCAGAACCGTGCTTCCTAACTCTTATTTTTGTAATGACGTCCCCTCCCTGATGTGGCTATATGCTTCACAATGGATTGAGCAATGTTTCTCTATATGCTTCACAATGAATTAAGCAGTGTTGCTCTATGTCCATCTTTCCTTTTCCATAAACATAGCATGCCCTGCTTCACAATGAATTAAGCAGTGTTGCTATATGTCCATCTCTCCTTTCCATAAACATAGCATGCCCTGCTCTCCTATCCCTTGTTAGGGTTGCTTTCATCTTGTCTCACATTGTACTGTGTGAGCTAGTTCCGATTGGTGTCAATCCTTGCCTTCCTCTCTATGGGATGCTAAGTGTCAGGGATTTTTTATTTTGATTTATTTTTAGGTTAAGGTTTTCTATGCAACACTTGTACTTTTTATTTATATTTTTAGGCTATTGGTTTGTCATGTAGTGTTGTTGTGAGTAAATTTTTAATGCCTCCTCAATCACAGGACAACTTTATTCTGCTATATTCTGGCAATAAAACAACTTTTTATATTGTAGTTTTGACGTTTCTTTCCTTATTTTGAAGACCTTGTGCTATTTTTGTGGACATACTTTTGTTTTCCATGTCTGCCATGTTTTGTCTATATAGTAACCTCAAGTTCTTCATGTTATTAACTTGTTTCTCCTGCGAGTATCTCATATGGAGTGCTTGTCTATTTTGAACAACATTGTTATCAAGTGTTTCAGAACTTGGTCCAAGAGTCAAAGCGAGAATCTTATAATTGCAAACATTTATTAGTTGATTAATAAAAAACCTAGGCAATGGGATCATGGTTTAAGAGTGAAGATGGTAGCATGTCATGGCATCCACTAAGGTTCAATTTCCTCAAGGCAACGAATATGTAGTTGGAGGCAAGTGCAAGTCTTGTGTGGCTTTGACAAATAGTACTTCCTTGCCACAAGAAGTTTAACGCAAACACAGTGCTTTGGTATAATAGTTCACCCTTGATGGCTTGTTTTTCCTATGCAAGTAGCATGCTCGTGGTGTTTGTTACTATGTAAACTAGCACATGTAGTTCAAGCCCCAAAGATCTCTATTAGGTCATAGTAACTTGAGAGGTATTACTCACTTTCACCATGATATTTACCTCTATGCACTTTCAAATAGCTCTTATCCAACTTGAGGGGGTGTCCTTAGATATGATTGCTAGGCTATGGCAATGAGGGCAAAAGGTGATTTGGAAGAGATTATCTTAGCAAAATGGGGGTTTGTAGGGTTTTTTGAATAGCTAATGGAGAGACACAGAGATTGTTGCCAATATCCAACTAGAGCAATGGAGTCAAGGTTAATCAAATGGCAAGATAGGCCAAGAAGAATGGTCCTTCAAGAAGTGGTATATTTGTTTCAAAGGTTAGGGGTTGGGACACACTTGTCACATCACTCACAATGGACTTCAAGGTCTACAAGAGAGAGCTCCAATGGTTGGAAGTCCCTAGCCACCCAGGATCAACTATGGAGAACATAAATACTCAAAAAAATTGCCAAGGAGCCAAACGCAAATCAAGACAAGGTCTAAACTCCTCACCCAAACCAACGAAGGAGAATGTGCAAGCCAATAGCATATGACGCCCTCCTTCCAAGAATTATCAACAACTATTATTTGTATCAAAAAAATAACTCCCGAATTCATGTATTGCATTATAAAAGCATTTATTTATACATTACATATGGTGGTGGTTGAGATTCATCTTCCAACCAACCTTTTCGACTCCTACGTGACTATTCATTTTCCTTTATTTATTTACATAATTACAAATTATGTGGAACCATAATAATGAGGATTAGGTTTCCAACATTCCCCTTATTAATCCAAAGGGGTGTTTATGAGTTCGAGCACGGTTCTAAATATTTCAAACGTTTCTCGTCAAGTGCTTTGGTGAAGATGTCCACAATTTGTTCATTCGTGAAACAATGTCGTAAATGAACTGTCTTGGTCTCTACATGATGTCAAATCAAATGGTACTTTGTGTTGATGTGCTTTGTTTGATCATGGAATCTAGGATTCTTGGCCAATTTGATTTTATGTCGACCAATAAGGGAGTGGAATTCTCTTGCTTCTCCTGCAAATCTTCAAGTATATTTTCAAGCCACACATTCTCCTTTGTTGTTTATGTAGTTGCCGCATATTCTGCTTCTGTTGTCGAATCTGCTGGAACTGGTTGTTGCATGATCTCCAAGAAATAGTTGTTGATCCAAGACTCATTGTGTATCAAGAAGTGGACACTCCTATTTCTTTATCGCCGTCGAAGTTTGAATCAATGTACTCCATGAGCTTGAAGTCTTCCAACTTAGTGTACTTGAGTCCCCTTTAAATACTTTAGAACTCTTTTTGCTGCGGACTAGTGTCCTTCACATGGTTTGTGCATGAATCTGGAAAGAATGTCAACAACATAAAAAATATTTGGTATGGTAGTGGTGAGGTAGATAAGGCTTTCTACAAGCTGTCGGTATGTAATGTCCTCTTCCGATTAGGCCTTGAGGTCCAAAACCGCTAACCTATGTGATTCATGTGGGTTCGAGCGGTTACTAACAGTTAGGGAATCGTCTAAGGACTGATGCCATCCATAGAAAATCTAGGGCATCATCATTAGGTCAAGAAGGGCCACCGAGGCCAAAGGCCACCTTCGTGCATGCCATCCAAGCATTATTTAATGATTCATGCACTCATTTAAGTCTCCATGCGCATGCATGCAAGTCAACTGCAAATTAGAAGATAAAGTGACCTAATTAGGTCAAAGATTAGGGATTTCGCAGTTGAAAGTTATAAAAGAAGGATAAAGCGAAAGGAGACTTTACTTTTGATGATTATTATTTTGGGAGCTCTTGAATAGCAGCATAGAGTGCAGCACAGCAGTTGGGGTTGGAGACGACGTCTTCAATTAGCGGGGTTTCGGCAGTGAAATATCTGCCCTAGTCTCATTCAGGGTAAGCCATACAGGTTCACCATTTGCTCTTACATTCATTCATAGTTATCCAGTATACGGTGTAGATTGTTGCAGGGACACATGTGCAGCCGTAAGGGGGGTTTTCAACCAGAAAGCCCTAATCAATTGCTGGGTCTTCAGATCTCAGTTTTACTTCGAAACTCAGGCACCATTCTCATCATCGGCATCTTACTCCGGTACCCGGTGATTATCAGATCCGACCGTGCTCATCTAGAGTAGTTATCATTTCTTTTGGGATCAGGGGGGGCGTGATCAGCTGTCTCTCTGGAACAATTCGCTAGCCTGCCTAGAGACCTCCAAAACTCCACATGTACCAGGCATTCTCTCTGGCACAGGAAGGCTATCGGTTCTGCAAATCAACAGCTCCATCGGACACCTCCTTCACTGAAAACATCACCCTTATTTGATCTGGGGTTCGTGCTGCTGGGGTTTCACCAGAAGCAGAAGATATCAGTCCATCTCCGATTCAGTTCTTGATGCTTGCATACTCTCTCAGGAGCAAACCATCCAGCTTATCAGTGGTAAGTGTTCATTCTATTTCACAAACCCTAACCCCAATTTTTGCTATAAAATAGGGATTTTTGCATGGCAGTTTGCATGCCCAGTTGTATCAGTATATTTGCATAGAAATAGAAAATATCGGGATTTGGGATATTACAGTGGTATCAGAGCTATCTTCTTGGCCAGCTGTGGGCTTAAGAAATGAGACATAGATGAATCCAGAGGGAGACCCTTTTGTAACCTATAGGAGGAGAAAGAGTAGATACACAGGGGACTTTGAGGATATCCAACTAGAAAATACCAATTCAGACATGGAACAAACAGGTATACACTCGGATAGGGGAAAAGGAACAGGAGGATAGGAGGATAGGATGGAGTTTCGCAACTTAGTATCTGCATTGCAAGACTTAGCAAAAGGCCAAAAAGATGTGCTCAATGCAATCAACAGATTATTGGCGAAACCAGAAAAAGGTACCAACAATACACCTCCCTCACCGGTAGATCGAGGATCTACAAGCAACACTGGAAAGGTTGCGTACACTAATATGCAAAATACTTCGCACATATATAGCAGACCTTCCAACAGGCCTACCATGCCTCACTTCTTGGCAGTTACAGTAGGTGGTCTGGTCATGTAGGTAGAACCTAACGAGCATTTTGGGGCTTATTTGCAGGAGAATAGAGACTTAGGGGATGAGTTTCATGCTGCCATGTCTTTTTCAAATTTTTGCAACATGAAAAGTAGGAACAAGCCCGGGAATTTCAACAAGGGTTTCAATCACAACTATGAGTTGCAGAAGACCTTGGGCAGGTTGACCATCTCGAACTTTGATGGGACTCGCGGAGGATCAACGAGGATATGGGATCAAAAATTGGATACCTATTTCCAACTCAATCCCATGACAGAGACAAATGCCATTAAATTAGCTACACTCCACCTGGACGGAGAAGCTCACGAGTGGTGGTACCACGGATTGGTGACATTGGGTCACAACACCGTACACTCCTACGGTGAGTTCACTCAGAAGCTCATAGAGAGGTTTGACAGGAAGGATCCAGAGATACATTTCAGGGGGTTGGCTCAACTCAAACAGACTGGTAGTGCAGAAGCCTTCATCTCAGAATTTCAGAGGATAGCAGTCATGGTAACAGATGTATCAGAGAGCAGGTTGACTATGTTATTCACTGAGGCCCTCACAAAGCCACTACGAGGATGGGTGAAAGCCTACAAACCCCTCACTCTGCAGGATGCCATTAGCAAAGCCAGAGATCTTCAGGATTCAGTCCCCAAAAACAAGTTCTCGCTGAAAACCAATTTTCCTGTTAGGGACAAGGACAAGAAACCTTTCCAGCAGGATGTTCCCAAGAAAACATGGTTAGACGAGGACACTAGGAAATATTTGAGAAGGAAGAAACTATGCTTCACTTGTCAGGAACGATGGGTACCAGGACACAGGTGTGCAGGGAAGGCGAAGGCTCACTACATTGAGGTATATTCGGACAGTGATGAGGATGACTATGAGCAGGAAGCCACATAAGAACTACGGGCAGCTGAGGAAGAATCACACCAGGGTGATACACCAGAGGGAGTCATTGCTACATTATCTAGAGTACCAAGATTCCATACTCTCAGGGTTAGGGGAGTAGTCCAGGGTCACAAAGTAGGAGTATTGATTGATGGGGGAGCAATCCACAATTTCATTGACTCTGCTTGGGTAGCCAAGAGAGGTGTTCAGACCGAGAAGTTCGAAGGATTCACTATAGCAGTAGCCGAGAACTCCAGCATGGAGTGCAACTACTGGATTCCAAAATTGAATGTCACCTTAGGTAACTATCAGATGACAGATTCCTTCTACGTAGTGGATGCATCGAATATTCATGTAGTATTGGGTGTTCAGTGGCTTTATTCTATAGGGAAATACACTACAGAATACAAGGCAATGGAAATGGAATTCCAAGGGCCAGACGACAAACGGGTAGTTTTGAGGGGCATGAACACTTATCCCCCAAAACCGGTCTCGTCACAGTCTCGTCACAGAGAATGGAGGTAGTACTCCGACAGGATGATATAGAATGGGCTGCAGAATGTTTTGTCACCTTTAGGAAGCCCCCAGAGACCAGCACACAACACCCAAGTGACATTCAAACCTTGCTACAGAAACATGAAAAGGTTTTTCGGGACCTTCCATCAGGTAGACCGCCAAACCGAGGCTTTGAACACATCATTGAGCTAGAGGAGGGGACACAAGCAGTCATCACCACTCCTTACAGGCATCCCAAAAGATACAAAGATGAGATTGAGAAAACAATCAAAGAATTAATGGAGCTTGGATATATTCGGCCCAGTTCTAGCCCCTTCGCATCCTCAGTAGTACTAGTCAAGAAGAAGGATGGTACATTGCGAATGTGCATCGATTATCGAGCACTCAACAAAAAGACCATTAAGAACAGGTATCCCATCCCCATAATTGACGAACTCATGGATGAGCTTTGGGGAGCTAAATACTTCTCCAAGATTGATCTTCGCTCGGGATACCATCAGATCAGGGTAAGGGACCAAGACATCTCCAAAACCCCTTTTCGCTGTCACTATGGTCACTATGAGTTTTTGGTCATGCCCTTTGGACTTACCAATGCTCCAGCCACTTTTCAGTCATGCATGAACCACACCTTAAGAGCACAGCTACGTAAGTTTTTGCTAGTATTCTTTGATGAAAGCCTGATTTACAACAAAACATGGGGAGAGCATCTGAAACACCTGGACGAAGTACTGAGCATTTTAGAAGAACATTCGCTTTATGCAAAAATGTCCAAGTGTGAGTTTGGCATGAAGTAAATGTTGTACTTATGACACATAATCAGTGCAAAAGGAGTACAGGTTGATATGGAGAAAATCCGAGCTATCAGAGATTGGCCCGCGCCAAAAACAATTACAGAATTGAGAGGTTTCTTGGGTCTGTGCACTTATTACCGACGGTACATTAAGGGATTTTCCTAATTTGCAGCACCCCTCACAGATCTCACAAAGAAGGGAGCATTCACTTAGACAAACTTGGCACAGAAAACTTTCGAGGAGATGAAGGTTATTATGAGTTCTTGTCCAGTTTTAGCATTACCAGACTTCTCACAGCCCTTTGTAGTAGAATGTGATGCCTCAGGGGAAGGGTTAGGAGCAGTGTTGATGCACAACCATCACCCTATTGCATTTGAGAGCCGTAAACTGAAGAACTACGAGCGCCACTACTCCATATATGACAAAGAGATGCTAGCCATCTTACATGCTCTCACAAAATTCAGACAGTACTTGGTGGGCAGTAAGATCAAAATCAAAATCGATCATAACAGCCTCAAGTATTTCCTGGAGTAGAAGGAACTGAATGAGCGACAACAGAAATGGGTTAACAAAGTACAAGCCTATGATTTCGAGATCGAGTATGTAAAAGGTAAGAATAATGTAGTAGCTGATGCATTATCCAGGCGTCCCGCCTCATTATCTCTTAGTAGTATATCCACAGATTGGAGGGCACTTCTCTTAGTAGAATACTCCAAAAATAAATTTGCTTGCGAATTATTGGATGGAGAAATTCAGGATAACAGGAATAGGATTGTTGATGACATCATCTATTACAAGAACAGGATATACCTCGTCCCAGAATCCACATTGAGGAAAAAGATCATTCAGGTAGCACATGATTCTCCTTTATTAGGGCATCAAGGTTTCTTGAAGACCTACAGGCAAATCTGAGAGAGGTTCTCATGGAAGGGCCTCAAGGGGGAAATTATGCAGCATGTACGGGAATGTAGCATCTGTCAGCATAACAAGATTGAGAACATCCATCCAGCAGGGTTACTTCAGCCACTACCGATTCTAGAACAGAAGTGGGAAAGCATCTCCATGAACTTTATTACAGGATTGCCCAAGGTCCAAGGGCGAGATTGTTTATATGTAGTAGTTGACAGACTGACCAAGTTTGCACATTTCTTTTCGATATCATCAGACTACTCGGCAGTTCAAGTAGTTGAGTTATTCTTCAGGGAGGTCTTCAGGTTACACGGGTTACCTAAGACCATTGTCAGTGATCGAGATAGCAGATTCACAGGTGCCTTCTAGCAGGAACTATTCAGATTAGTGGGGACCGAACTAGCTACCAGTACAATTTATCATCCCCAGAGCGATGGACAAACTAAAATAGTCAACAAGTGGATCGAAGGATATTTAAGGAACTATGTAGCAGGGCAACAACGAACTTGGATCAAATGGCTACACCTAGGGGAGTATTGCTACAATACTACCTATCACATGTCTATTAGGATGACTTCTTTTAAGGCATTATATGGTTATGAGGCCTTGGACTATGCAGATTTGGCATTTGGAGATAGTAGGGCTCCTAAGGCTAAGGATTGGATACAGGACAGTCAAGACATTCTGAAAATCTTGAAGGAAAACTTACAAACAACCCAAAATCAACAGAAGTTGTATGCCGACAAACACAGGATTGAGCGAAACTTTGAGGTAGGGGATTTGGTATACTTAAGGCTCCAACTTTACAGACAGTCTTCGCTTAAGAATAAAGGGGCAGAAAAGTTAAAACCTCACTTCTATGGACCCTACATAATAATCAGGAAGGTGGGAGAGGTGGCATATGAACTAGAACTTCCACAGGAAAGTAAAATTCACAATGGGTTCCATGTGTCTAACCTGAAGAAGACCCTTGGGCAACACATTGCTCCATCTACAGAGTTACCTCCTTTAGATGATGAAGGATTGTTGATACTGTTGATGAAATTGTCATTGATGCCAACATGGACTTGCAGTGGCCCCACGGGATGTCATTGATGCCACCAAGTCCCATCTGCAGTGCCTTGATCCCTTACAGAGTGGGTTTGTGCCTTGAAGCACCTTGTACCCAGTTGACAAGGTCCCTGTACCCACACGCTTGGTTTTTGATGCCACCACTTTGCTGAAGATGTTGAAGACCCAGCTGATGATGCTGAAGACCCTAGAGATGGTCTTGAAGCCCTGGTAGACGTTGGAAAAGCCCATGAAGTGTTGGAATCCCTGATGAAGACCATGATGCCATGGAGCCCACTTATATGGTGGCATGATGGCACTTTGATGTAGTCTTTGGTTAGTCCTAGTGCTTGCACTTCATCCCCTTTGTGATGGTGATGACCTTATATGGTCTCTGGTATGTGGTGGATGCCCTTGGCTTGAGGTGGAAGCCCTTGTATCGATTGTTGGATAAAACCCTTGAAGATGCCTTGATGAAGCATGGTAGTGACCTTGAAGATGTCGGCTTCAAATAAAAATTGAGGTCATGTCGGCTCAGCATGAGGTCAAGTCGGCTTCAAATAAAAATGAGGTCATGTCGGCTCAGCATAAAAATAAATAAAATATTTTTTATAGTATGTCAGCGCCATTAAAAATAAAAATTGAATACAAGTCGGCTCAGTAAAATATGGAGGAGATTTAATATAAATACCATCACAAATCTTCTTTTTTTTTGGTGTGCAATTTTGGGATGAGCTTTGAGGTCTTTTATTGAGGCAAATTTCGGATGGAAAACTGTTGAAAATCGCAGGAGCAAACAAGTTGAAAATCGCAGGAGCAGACAAAAAAAAAAAATTGTGATTTTTTTTTTTGAGTTAAAAGTGGACTGAGGCAGCCACAGTCCACTAGAAGAGCAGCTGCAATGGAGTAAAGAAGTCTGTGACATACAGACCCGATCCTTGAAGGAGTGTTTATAGCAGTAAAGAAAAGGCCCTAATTTTGCAGCAGACCTTCTTATAACACCTCCACAGTACAGACTCTTGATAGCAGCATTGTAAGGAGATAACCGCCAACTTGCAGTGGTTCACTGAGGAGAAGAAAGACCCTGCATTGATCAGATCTGAGGTATTTTCTATCGTGGTTGGATATTTGTGGGCCCAATCATCACTTGGTTACAAGGAAAAAGGAAGTTCACCAACTGAAGATTTATATCAGTCCCTTGGAGGGCACATTCAGTCAGCTACAGAGGTTGAATTGATGCAGAAGAGTATTCTACTGCTCATTAGAGTGGAGGATTGAGGAAGATTGCATCCATAGGAGGACGTTCTCACTGTCAACAAGCTGCCATACTTGTTTGTATCTTCCAGGTTTGAGTTTACGTCATAGATTTGAATTTTGTATCTTGTTTACCGAAGGAGATGTTGTGGAAATTCATCTATGTTGTTTTTATGTCTGTCCAAGCAATTTTCAGGCATGTAAACAGTCCCAAAATTCATTAAATCTGATTCTATGATGTGTGGTGAAGTTATTGTTTGTGTAAAAGATTATGTGCATTCTGGTGTTGTGTTTGACAAAGTAAAAAACCCAGAATTAGAAATACACCAGCAGTCACATAAAAACATAACAACATCGAGTAAAGGGGACCTTAAACAGTGAAGTATGCAGTACTGGTGCATACGGTGTTGACAGAGGTTGAGATATCTGAGTTGGTTCAATAAAAGATGCATGTACAGCCACTACCTTGTTGATGATGAAGATGCATGTACAATGATGTACAAGCAATAATATAAACAATGAGGTAAAGAAGTGATGATGTATATGTACAATACTCCACTCATTGCCTACCTCATGATGATGCATACTATGGTGTCTAACCAGCACACAGTCAAGCAGGGATGATGATGTGATACATGCATGATGCACTCCTATACTGTTGAAGTGTTAGAGATATTTCTGAAGTTCAGTGTATAGAGGGCAGAACAATGATGATGTGTTGATCACTGACAAGGAGAAATTGTGAGCCTATGATCTGAGGTTGAGGACAGTGACAGGCATGTGATGACATCTACAGCATTCCATCTCATATTGATTTCTAGGCATGCATGAATGCCATTCAAATTACTGGGGTATAACATTTGTGTTTTGAAGTTTGATCTGTGTACATGCATGAACCATGAAGAACCAAGACTATGATAGTCTTGATATGACTATTGATAACTAGATTACAACAAATCAGAATTCTGAAAGGTAGTAACTTGGACGTAAACTCTGAGAAAGTCTGAAGCATAAAATTTGCAGACCTGAGAAGATAAATCTGAACAGCAGTGTCAATACTTATTGAAGTTATTGACTTGACAAGTTAATTAACAAGTGACATGACAGTGGCTACTTGCATGCCAGTGACAACTGTATTGATTTGTTAGAGACAACCATGACATAATAGTGATTGACTGAACAGACTGATGACTTGGTTGATGACAGTTATTGGATAACTTGGCATGATGAGCATGGACATAGTCCTTGATGACATAAGCAGCACTGATTCTTGGACAACAAACAGATCATGATGAAGCATCTGAATGATGACAAGTTCTTCATAAGTCCTAAAGAAGTTGACCAATGATACACAGACCACAGTCCTCATCCATAGCTTGGAGTCTGCATAGTTCAAAGACATACACAGTCCAGTGATCTCTGTGATACATCTACAGCAGTGTGGAATGTACTCTCAGCGGAAGACATGTTGACATGTGGCATCTTGAACAGCAGTGATGAGCAGATTGACCAGATAGTGATGAGCAGATGGACCAGATATTGATGAGCAGATAAACCAAAGATGATGAGCAGTGATGAGCAGACCTTGATGACTTGGCAGTATTGAAGAGCAGTTGTTGATGATCAGAGAAGTTTGAGCAGTGTGTATTGACCAGCAGCTGAATAGATTGAAGAAACATATGATGTTGATATGACAGTAAGCTTTAATGTAAATGCAAGCTTGACTTGTTTTTTTTGAGGTTAGGATACCTCAAACCCTTCTTAGCAGGGTCTAAGAAAACCAGGCAGGGTCTTGGATACATAGTAGGTGTTCTATGTATGAGTAGGTGCTGATTTTGCCTAACGGTTGTAGCCGAACCAAAACTAATATAAAAAGATTCCAAATTTATATGGTGTGGTGTTCTTCTGTGTTATGGTTCTTGATGAGTTAAATGCTATGATATGATGAAGTTTATGAAATGATTATGAGATTGGTAGAATAATGAAATGATGAATTGGTAGTTAATTGTGACAGGTCAAGAAAAGTTGTAAAAATTGCTTTACACTGATTCACCCCCCCTCTCAGTGTCTACAATTGGTATCAGAGCCAGCCTTCGTAACAAGCCTAACAAGCTTGAAGGAGATCCTTAGACACAATGGAGGAAAAGAAAGAGTCATCAAGCAATGACGTGCATGTATTGGATATTGCAGATTATTTCAGTTGCATGTACTGGATAGTTGCAGATTATCTGAAGAAATTTGGTGTTTGGGAAATTGTTATCAATCCACCCACTCCATCAAACAAGAAAGGAAAAACAGTTGCACAGAAGGAAGCAAAGAAGGACAACACTACAGCCTTGAAGTTCCTCTTGGATGGTCTTCCCAACTCAGTGAAAGAAAGTGTAGGAGAGAACACTTCAGCAAAAGACCTATGGTTCAAGTTGGAAATGGAGTATCAGAAGGAAAAACCAGAACCTAAAAAGACAGATCAAAAATCAGAAGACAAGCCCCTAGAAGAGCTCAATCAAGAAGAAGACAAACAAGAAGAGGACGCTAATAAAGGTATGGACTCTTGTGATTATAATAGCTTGTGTGATGAAATTGAGAAGGTTCTTGCAGATGATGATGAAGCAATGTTGAAAGCTAAACAGAGAATTATAAACTATGTATGCAACATAGATCTCAAAGCTGATTGGTTCTTGAACAAAGTTGATCTTAATCAATCTGATTACAAGATGTTTAGGATGACAACCTTTGATTATATGGATAATCTCCAAAAGCAGAATGTTGAACTAAAGGAGTTGCTTAAGAAACTTAAGCATGAAGGAGTAGGTTGGCTGAAATTGCTGAAGGAAAAGAAAGTAGAAAAAGAAAAGCTAAAGATTGATTTGATCGATCTAACCCTAGAACAAAATAACCATGATAAAGATTCAAAAATACTTGAAGAAGCAAGAGAGGCAAATCTTGATCTGAAAACTCGGCTTGAAGAAGCCAAGAGAATAGAAGAAGTATTAAGAGATCAATTGGAAGAAAAAGAAGTGACAAATCAGAAGCATGAGTTTGAGATTGTCAATCTCAGAAAGAAGATGGAAAAATCAAAGCATCAAGAGAAGTTCAACAGCAGCTCTATCAAGCTCTAGGATAGTTCAATTGTCCTAGATAAGATCTTAGATTGCCAAAGATCTCCACTCGACAAAACCGGTCTTGGTTACAAGAAGAACAAAGAAAAAACTAAAGATGTCTCTTGGTCTCCGAAGACTCCAGAAGCAGGTCCATCAACATCCAAAGTTGCTCCCCATGCATCTGCACATGTCAACAAGGACTTTGGAAGTTCAAAGATGAAACAAGGAGTTAGGTCTGTTCATCAAAGCAACTTCATAAAGGAAACAACTACAAGACCCAGGTATGAAAGTGGCTTCAATGGTTATTGTTATTATTGTTCTAACTTTGGTCATAAGGCTATGGATTGTAGGTTCTATGGAAGAAGAAGGGCTGAAAGCCCCAATGACTCGGTTAGATGTTGGACATGCAATCAAGTCGGACATATTGCTGCCACATGTCAAACATTGAGATGCTACACTTGCAGTGGGTTTGGACACAAAGCCCATGAATGTGCCAGTCAAAGAATTCAACCAAGAAGGAGTACTCCATATATATCAGCAAGAAGATTTGAAGATCAGAAGACAAATGCCTACAATCAGGGATACGCTCAGGCATGGAGAAATGAAGCAGATCAAAGAAGTGTTGGAAGTTCCAACAGCTCAGTCAGGTGTTGGTCATGCAACAATGTTGGTCACATTGTCGTATGATGAGGTGCTATAGTTGTAGTGCCCTTGGGCACAAAGCTCAAGATTGTTGGAGTACACAGAAACAATCCTTGAGAAGTTACTTAGACAACTCATCAAGGAAAGCCAGTACGAATGAAGGAACAAATGCTCAAAGGACAGATGTCAAGAAGCAGGTATGGATGAGGAAGACCGAGCAGTTGCAGATAGGAGAAGCTGAGCAGAGCAGGGAGGATGGCTACCATACGGCAAGCCAAGTGTAAGGTCTCTCAAAGACCTTAACACACCTTGAGTTCATGAGGCTGGAGAATGAACTCAAAGAAGAAAAGATGGTTACTCCAAGCATAGAGACAGGTCCTAGGATCGTGCATATTGACAGGGGGAGCAAATACCAGTGAGCAGTTAGCAGTGATCAGAGACTTCAGAGACGGGTATGTGGACACCCTTTGCCATTGATGCCAAAGGGGGAGAGATGAAGACAAAGGGAGAGATGCAGACAAAAAGGGAGCATGCTCATAGGGGGAGCATGAGTTGTTGTCATCAATGACAAAGGGGGAGATTGTTGATGAAATTGTCATTGATCCCAACATGGACTTGCAGTGGCCCCATGGGATGTCATTGATGCCACCAAGTCCCACCTGCAGTGCCTTGATCCCTTATAGAGTGGGTTTGTGCCTTGAAGCACCTTGTACCCAGTTGACAAGGTCCCTGTACCCACACGCTTGGATTTTGATGCCACCACTTTGCTGAAGATGTTGAAAACCCAGCTGATGATGCTGAAGACCCTAGAGATGGTCTTGAAGCCCTGGTAGACGTTGGAAAAGCCCATGAAGTCTTGGAATCCCTGATGAAGACCATGATGCCATGGAGCCCACTTATATGGTGGCATGATGGCACTTTGATGTAGTCTTTGGTTGGTCCTAGTGCTTGCACTTGATCCCCTTTGTGATGGTGATGACCTTATATGGTCTCTGGTATGTGGTGGATGCCCTTGGCTTGAGGTGGAATCCCTTGTATTGATTGTTGGATAAAACCCTTTAAGATGCCTTGATGAAGCATGGTAGTGACCTTAAAGATGTCGGCTTCAAATAAAAATTGAGGTCATGTCGGCTCAGCATGAGGTCAAGTCAGCTTCAAATAAAAATGAAGTCATGTCGGCTCAGCATAAAACTAAATAAAATATTTTTTATAGTATGTCGGCCCCATTAAAAATAAAAATTAAATACAAGTCGGCTCAGTAAAATATGGAGGAGATTTAGTATAAATACCATCACAAATATTCATTTTTTTGGTGTGCAATTTTGGGATGAGCTCTGAGGTCTTTTACTGAGGCAAATTTCGGATGGCAAACTGTTGAAAATCGCAGGAGCAGACAAGTTGAAAATCGCAGGAGCAGACAAAAAAAAAAATTGTGATTTTTTTTTTTGAGTTAAAAGTGGACTGAGGCAGCCACAGTCCACTAGAAGAGCAGTTGCAATGGAGTAAAGAAGTATGTGACATACAGACCCGATCCTTGAAGGAGTGTTTATAGTAGTAAAGAAAAGGGCCTAATTTTGCAGCAGACCTTCTTATAACACCTCCACAGTACAGACTCTTGATAGCAGCACTGTAAGGAGATAACCGCCAACTTGCAGTGGTTCACTAAGGAGAAGAAAGACCTTGAATTGATCAGATCTGAGGTATTTTCTATCGTGGTTGGATATTTGTGGGCCCAATCATCACTTGGTTACAAGGAAAAAGGAAGTTCACCAACTGAAGATTTATATCAGTCCCTTGGAGGGCACATTTAGTCAACTACAGAGGTTGAATTGATGCAGAAGAGTATTCTACTGCTCATTAGAGTGGAGGATTAAGGAAGATTGCATCCATAGGAGGACGTTATCACTGTCAACAAGCTGCCATACTTGTTTGTATCTTCCAGGTTTGAGTTTACGTCATAGATCTGAATTTTGTATCTTGTTTACCGAAGGAAATGTTGTGGAAATTCATCTATGTTGTTTTTATGTCTGTCCAAGCAATTTTCAGGCATGTAAACAGTCCCAAAATTCATTAAATCTGATTCTGTGATGTGTGGTGAAGTTATTGTTTGTGTAAAAGATTATGTGCATTCTGGTGTTGCGTTTGACAAAGTAAAAAACCCAGAATTAGAAATACACCAGCAGTCGCATAAAAACATAACAACATCGAGTAAAGGGGACCTTAAACAGTGAAGTATGCAGTACTGGTGCATACGGTGTTGACAGAGGTTGAGATCTCTGAGTTGGTTCAATAAAAGATGCATGTACAGCCACTACCTCGCTGATGATGAAGATGCATGTACAGTGATGTACAGCAGTAATATAAACAGTGAGGTAAAGAAGTGATGATGTATATGTACAATACTGCACTCATTGCCTACCTCATGATGATGCATACTATGGTGTCTAACCAGCACACAGTCAAGCAGGGATGATGATGTGATACATGCATGATGCACTCCTATATTGTTTAAGTGTTAGAGATATCTCTGA
The DNA here is from genome assembly GCA_001517045.1 of Pseudotsuga menziesii. Lineage (NCBI taxonomy): Eukaryota > Viridiplantae > Streptophyta > Pinopsida > Pinales > Pinaceae > Pseudotsuga > Pseudotsuga menziesii. The sequence goes on along the minus strand of LPNX010490184.1, from coordinate 8,077 downwards.
AGTTCAGTATATAGAGGGCAGAACAATGATGATGTGTTGATCACTGACAAGGAGAAATTGTGAGCCTGTGATCTGAGGTTGAGGACAGTGACAGGCATGTGATGACATCTACAGCATTCCATCTCATATTGATTTCTAGGCATGCATGAATTCCATTCAAATTACTGGGGTATAACATTTGTGTTTTGAAGTTTGATCTGTGTACATGCATGAACCATGAAGAACCAAGACTATGATAGTCTTGATATGACTATTGATAACTAGATTACAACAAATCAGAATTCTGAAAGGTAGTAAGTTGGACGTAAACTCTAAGAAAGTCTGAAGCATAAAATTTGCAGACCTGAGAAGATAAATCTGAACAGCAGTGTCAATACTTATTGAAGTTATTGACTTGACAAGTTAATTAACAAGTGACATGACAGTGGCTACTTGCATGGCAGTGACAACTGTATTGATTTGTTAGAGACAGCCATGACATAATAGTGATTGACTAGACAGACTGATGACTTGGTTGATGACAGTTATTGGATAACTTGGCATGATGAGCATGGACATAGTCCTTGATGACATAAGCAGCACTGATTCTTGGACAGCAGACAGATCATGATGAAGCATCTGAATGATGACAAGTTCTTCATAAGTTCTGAAGAAGTTGACCAATGATACATAGACACAGTCCTCATCCATAGCTTGGAGTCTGCACAGTTCAAAGACATACACAGTCCAGTGATCTCTGTGATACATCTACAGCAGTATGGAATGTACTCTCAGCAGAAGACATGTTGACATGTGGCATCTTGAACAGCAGTGATGAGCAGATTGACCAGATAGTGATGAGCAGATGGACCAGATATTGATGAGCAGATAAACCAGAGATGATGAGCAGTGATGAGCAGACCTTGATGATTTGGCAGTATTGAAGAGCAGTTGTTGATGATCAGAGAAGATTGAGCAGTGTGTATTGACTAGCAGCTGAATAGATTAAAGAAATAGATGATGTTGATATGACAGTAAGCTTTAATGTAAATGCAAGCTTGACTTGTTTTTTTTTAGGTTAGGATACCTCAAACCCTTCTTAGCAGGGTCTAAGAAAACCAGGCAGGGTCCTGGATACAGAGTAGGTGCCAGGGATGATTTTAAGAACCCCCCCTAAATTTATATGTATAAAAATTGGGCGAATCTCTCCGATATATAGGAAAATTTGAAGGCGATTTTATCAATAATATAATATGTATATATAAAAAATTTGGCGAATCTTTCATTTTATTATATAATGTTGTAAAATTTTGGCGAATCTTTCATTTTATTATATAATCTTGTAAAATCTTTACGAATCTTTCATTTTATTATATAATGTTGTAAAATCGTCGCGAATCTTTCATTTTATTATATAATGTTGTAAAAACTTGGAGAATATTTAACTTCATTATAAAAAATTGTAAAAGCTAGTGAATCTTTCACTGATTTATAGAATATTGTCAAAATAAAAGAATAACTACATTAGTCAAATAACATGAATCGCATTATCAACAACATAACACGTAGACTCACAAGTCACAACAGGAAGGTGTCAGTGAAACACAACTACACTGACTAGATTCAGGGCAAGTGGGGACTCCACTTGTTATCTCGTCGCTTAATGGTCCAACGAACATGTGGGGACCTGAATCTTGACAAACTAATAAACTATGATAGAATCATACATTATGCTCGATCTTGGCCTCCACTAGCCAACTATGGTCATGGAGGCTAATACAATTATGCATTGTAATTATGCCAATTGATTATTGCATTAGATGAATGTTGGTCTTGTGCCAATAGGTATCCTACAATCAATGCATAGGAACCTAGTCCATAGACCATTTTTCTCTTCGCTTAGATATGTAGAGCTCGTTTATTTTTTTGAATAACGATAAGTATTTACAAAGAAAATATGCAGTCAACGTAAAAGAATTGAAAAACTGAAGAAAATTAATTCATGCAACTAAAAGTTAATAAAAGAATCTTTTCTCCAATCCTAAA
>LPNX010490183.1:309641-327512 GCA_001517045.1 Pseudotsuga menziesii | reverse complement strand
TTCAACCCTCCTAAGGGAGAGGCCCTCTGACAAACTGGTGGTGACCGTGTCAAAAAATACTAAGGGATTTTGGTTCCCTAATGGACAACAACTATGTCTCTCGTGTAAACAACCGAGGGGTGTTATTGGAAGCCTATCCCCCCGATCCTACCTAACTATAAGATTCTTTTGTGTTCCTCAAATGAGGTTATGGTGTTGGTTGAGTTAAGTAGATTTTAGGTCTCACTTTGAATTAGGGGATAGATTGTGTGCATGTGAGGTTGTGAATCCACAATAGTTACTCAATGACAATAACAATGTAGAAAAAACTTTGAAAAACTTTTATCATGCGAAATTTTTTTTTATTTTATTTTATTTTATTTATTTTTTTAAATAAATAATGCTAAAAATTTAAACAATGCTGGGAACAAGGGACAGAAATGGCTGCAGGTCTGCAAGTGGTATAGGTGGCTGTGCAAGTGCAGGAAAAATGGAGGCAAAGAGGCTGGGTTTCGGCGCGGAAACAAAGTCAAAAAATAGTTCGCGGACTGCGGGTATGGGGCGGACTCGCGCGGTCGGACCGCGGGTTGGAAGGCAACAGTCGCGCGCAGATCACGGGTCTAAAGGAAACAGGCGCGGTCTAGGTCGTGGGTTTCGGGGTGACAGCGACGGTCGGAGCACAGGAAAAATGGCCGACAGGAAAAAACGTGGTCGGGGGCGCAGGAAAAATGGCCGACAGGAAAAAACGCGATCGGGGGCGCAGGAAAAATGGCCGACAGCGGCGGGCTGGTCGCGGGTTAGGGCCTGAAATGCGCGGTCAGGCCGCGGCTGCGGAAGGAAAAAACGCAGTTTCCGGCGGCCGAAAACGACGGCCGAAAGTACAGTACAAAAAAATAAAATTAAAAAAGACAGCGGAGTCACCAAAACTGTAGCTAGGGTTTTCACCCTAGCTTGTGCTGATGAGCACCTACTAAGGAATCTGGAATCCTTAGTAGCAGTTCAATGATGTAAACAAAAATAAACTGAAACAAAGACTAAGCTAAAGCAGTAAAAAGTAAATAACATGAAGCAAAAACAGTAAAGAAATGGATAATGGTGATTTTATTGATATTACCTCCGATGAGGAGGTTGGTGGAGTCCGTTGCGCTGGTCCGATGTCGGTGGCTTCGAGCTCCAAGCTGCTTCTTTTCCTTCTCCGGTGGTGGAAATGGGCCAAAAAGAGTTCTCAATGGTGAAAGTAGCTTGATGGTAAGCTAGGGTTTCGAGAATAATTTCGGCAGAGGCAGGATGCTTATGATAATGGATATGAAATAATGGGTCTCCATCACTTATTTATAGTTTTTTAGTGGTGGAGTGCTGGCCCATGGTTTTGGAAACCATATGGTTTAGGGCAGCTTGTTTAGGGTTTTTTCCTCCTTTTCCTCAATATTTTATATTTTTTCTTCCCTTTTGGGGATTTTGCTATTTTAGAGGAATTTTGGACATTTTTGGAGGAAAAGGGGGTTTTTGGCCTTTTGGAGGCATTTTAGGCCTTTTGGAGGCTTTTTAGATGGTTTTATGGCCTTTTAGAGGCATTTTAGGCCTTTTGGAGGCTTTTTAGTGGGATTTTCAGGGAAATATGGTAGGCAAATGGACAAATGAGCCATGTAGTGGGGTAGATGAGGTAGTTAACCATTTTTGGGTGTTAACAGCACAGTCACCTTGGCCACTGACCTACCTTTAGCAGGTGAACACTGGTTTAAGTCTAAAGAGATGAAATCCACCGAATGGAGGCAAACGCTAAAAAACCCTTAACAGGAAGTGTCTTTCAGGGTTGGTGTTTCACGTAAGTATTTTAAAAGGGAATGGAGGCCTGTGATGGAGGTCATTCATAGGTACATTACTTACGAGGGTCGTCTTTCTTCTGCGTATGTTTATCACCTTAGGCTAATGAATTTGTTTCTTGGTCGACCTATCAATTTACCTTATTATCTAGTTCAGAGTATGACTAAGATGTCTACGGCCATCAAGAAAGGGCCTAAAAATATTGGTTAAAGTCTTTTCCACCATGGTCTCGTTAGAATGCTAGTGGAAATGGAACTGTCTAAACAGAAAGAGACCTGGGATCATTTTCTTGAACAGAATGGTTTCATGGCATTTTGCCACCGCCAATTTGACTACGCAGAGGAGTGTTCTCAGCATCGGTAGCCTTGTGAAACCCCAATTCTAGCTCCACATAACCCTCTGCGAAACCCTGATGCTCATGTAAACTCTAGCGTCCAAAAGAATTGTGCTCCCACTCCTCTGCAAAGTCCCGGTTCTCCCGTGTGTCCTAAATGGAAGAGAGAGTGTATAAACACTTCCTTGGTAACCCCGAACCATGGTGATGGACCTTGCGGACAGATGAGTAAAACACCAAGTGTTAGGGTTACGGGTAGAATGACTAAGAGTATGGTGGCTAAAGCTAATACTGTTAATCCCTCTGTGAAGGACAGTAAAGACATAGAAACAATTGTATTGGATGATGAGGAACATGGACTCGTCTCTCATGATCGCCCTGACGTGGATCCCAAGCCTGTGACTCACCCGGTAGAACAAAGCCCTCATATTCCTACTATGGATCCCAAAATGGATTCTGTACCAGATCCTCAAATCAAGGGTAAACCTGCTAAAGGGGATCTAGCTGGTTCATACCGATTTAGTGAAACAGTCCACCCACTATTCGTCAACCGCTTGCTTGATAAGATACGTTGTATGGAAATAGAAATGAAAGAGGTCGTGGAAATTAATGATTCTGTGAAGGTCGAGAACACGAGGTTGCAGGAGAACTTTGATTCAGCCGACAAATGTATCCTGCATTTGAAATGACACAAGAACACGTTAATCTGGAAAGTTCAGAAACTCTCCCGTAAGAATCATAAAAATAAAGAAAGAATTCGTGAGTTGAATGCTCAGGTCGCCTTGATACAGCTAAAGGGTCCTTTGCAGGCTCCATTTTCTCAAATATCGGCCACTGGTGTGAACATACAGGTTTACAATACCCCTGTTAGATCATAGCATTTTTGGGATACTCACGTTTTGTACAGATGCCTAGAAAATAATTTCAGGTTTTGAAGTATGTAAATAGAAGCAACAAATGATATGAGGTTATTTTTTTTTATAGGTATTGTTTTCAATTAATTGCTTAGTCATGTATTTTGGATAATTACCCTCGTGTTTTGTGCTAATTATTACTGTTTTGATATTGCAAATGATTTGGTCGGTTTTCCAAATGTGCCTTCTAGGGATTTTGATGATCACATGTTTCCAAGGTTTCCTCTGAAGATTTGTGAAGGAACCAGTTGAAGTCAGTTTCAATTGTGGATATATCATCTTCCAGGTGTCACCAATCTACCAGTTTCTCCATCATTTTTGGTTTAGCACTATAGTCCGAATCTTTTCGATTTCAGGATATCGTAATGTATAAAGAAAATGAAAATTTCATTTGTCATTTTCCTTTTTTAGCTGAAGTCGGTTAAGATTGCAATAGTGTAGATCCTTTTTTCCTTGTAAATTAGAAATATCTCTATATGAGATCGAATGTATTTAAGGATACATGGTTCACAGTATTAGGGGTCGATGGTTGGTGAAAGGAGGAGGCAGGATCAAGTCACTTTGACATTTCTCTGCAACTAAGACAATTATTTGTTTATAGTTACAACATCTTTGGACTAAAGATATTATAAGTATATTTGCAGTATTTTCATTATTGAGGTGTACTTGTAGTATCATTCGATTTTGCTATTTTCTTTTCGCAGTTTTATATGCTTTATCACTTTCCTTTGGAGAAATGTGCAAATGTATTACGTTGAATTGTTGATCTATTCTGGGTTAACTTGCATATTCATGTCATTTATTAAATTTTGATGTTATCATCCAAATATATATGATATATTATTTCTGTGTATTGTCTTTTTCTTTCTCAGAATTTCTTCTGAAGATTTTGAGATTGACTGCACAGCATCATTAATTACAAGTTAATTTCGGGATTAATGTTGTTATGCTCCTGATCAGGATAGGGTATATAGGATGTATGTGTGTTAGTTTTTCATTTAACCCATAGAAACTATATTGAATCTGATCTTCATAGTTACACTTTGTCAAATTATTGTTCAATCTTATTATGGATGTATATGTGTCTATATTATAACTTATATGATTGGTTTTTAGTTCGTTAACATTTTCTTTATCATTTATTCCTGTAGACATATGTTAATCGGTTTAACTAGATGAATTTTTAGTTATCAGTTGTGTATCATATGAACTAACTTTGTAATTAATAAGTCTTAACAGTTTCTTTTGTATATTCATACTTGTAGTGTAGCACATTATTTCTTTCTTTTGATTCTACTCCTGTAATTGTGAGTGATCATAAGAGAAGGAAACGGAGCCTTAATCCTGTCAGAGACAACTATCTAACGACTGGGAGCAGCCTTTGAAAGCTCTTGGATCAGGTTGCCTCTTAGTTGACTATCGCATTGATTCGGCCTGTCAACACTACCACTGATGACTGCAAGTCTCAAAGAACTCAAAATGACTCTAGATTTCAATCCCAGAATAAATGATCTAAATTCGATGGGATGAAATCCGCTGGAAGGAGGGCATTAAGGCATCCCCCATCATCCAACATGAGGTACTCAGCAAAGCTATATAATGTGGAAGGACTCGATCATAAGGTGCACGAACCAGTAACTGTACCGGGAATGGCCGACATGCAAAGTCAAGATAACTGAGGAATGGCTGACTCAGGTTTCAACTTCCTTCGAACAAAAGAATAACAGCATATGGTGATTGAATGAAGGCAGCATAGACTTGATATACAAACTGGGACATCTCTGTGACACAGGAGGCATCAACAGATGCTCCATAGGGACTGGAAGCTTAGCCAGTCAGTGGAGATAAAATCAAATAATGAGTATAGATCCTAAGTCAAACTATAACCCAACCAATGGATGTGATATACAGTGCTCTGTTCGAAGGAGACACGACTCGACTGCTGCCAAAGATAATATCTTTCCTTGTCCGGCTTTTTGGTTTTTTTATTTTTTTGGACTTTTTCAGTTATTTGAAAAGCTTGAGAAAAGAATAAACTAGATTTATAGTTACAAACTAGGAGGAGACAAGTGTCATAAGGGCAAACAAACTAGTTCCAAGCTGTGGAACATACCTATGCTCAATGCAAGGATACATGTGTAGGATATCGACACTCAGGGGAAAATCCCCTCCCGGTAAAAAGGGAAACAAGCTGCGAAGGATATAAAAGATGGCTCTGCATGGCTAGACATGAGACAAGCTCGGGCTATATGGCTGAAACACAATGTCAGGAGAGCCGGCATAAAGCTAAATAAGGCAGACAAAGCTCATGATAATGCATTCACAACTTGATACAAGGGGAGTCCCGAGGGAAATAGTCCAGCATAAGATCAAGAGGAGTATGAGGCTCTTGCGAAATGACATGGTAGTACTATACAACGGACTCCCACACCCTAAAGGAGAAAACGTCGGCATGGGCACCAAATGCAAATAAGGCGCTAACTAGGGTACCCATGTAAGGTGCAACTCTACGACTCATATCATGCCACTTCTAAAGCAGCAAGAAGGTTCCGTGACATAACAGAGTGGGTTCGTACCTAAGGATATGATGATATGGTCATAAGGTCATGCAAAATGAAAATGGTTGTGAACCTAACCTATATGCCATTTTAGACATGATACTTGAGATTTGTACGAACGGGTCAATCCAATGGCTGAAATGGCATTGAAAAAGGTCTTCTACATCACAAATTATGTCAAAAAGGGTCCAAAATGGTTAGAAAATGTTGAAACTATAGGAAAGGGGGTAAACATTTTCAAATATTTGAAATTTTTTCTATAAATAGTAAAAAATATAAATCATTTGAAACTTTTACCCGTTTGAGCTCTGATTTTCAACTGCAAATTCCAAGAAATCCAGCCGGCGGAATTCACAACCGTTTCTTCCAGGTATTTACTCATGCTCTCCTCTTGCATTTTGATATAATTTTTTCATATTTTCATGGTTAAATGAGTTTTTTAAGCCATATCTACATGAGCACTATGGCCCACGTGTATATCAAGGCTTTTTCCACATATAGGGCTAGCTATACGCGAAAAAAGACCTCAAACCCACGTACATACGTGGTTGTTTTCAAAATAGTCGCATATGAGGCCACGCATAAGTATTTTTACTAAACTAATGGGAAACTTTCCAATTTTTCTTGCAGGATGGTGCTAGAGTGGAGAGAGCGTGAGCACGGTGAAGTAGAGGAAGCAGTAAGGGCCAACTTAATGGCTTAACAAGCTTTACATGCATGCGGACTCTACAAGTTCTAGTGTCTTGGTGGTTTGAGGGCCAAACCAGGACTACTACAGATGCTGGTAGACTATTGGGATCCAGACTCAGAGTCTTTATGTATTGATGGGATGTCCCTCACCATAGAGGTGGAGGACATATACTTTATCACAGGTCTTTTTAGACAAGGGGAGGTGGTGTACCTTCGTTCCCAAGGTGGGATAGGAGGTGGCCCTACTATCGATGAGTACATAGCCGTGTACTGCTACCCAGATACTGAGAAGGTGGGGAGTCAAATCCCTACCAATGCTATATAGCTGTTGGGCCTAAAGGCCATATTACTGATGTTGGGCAGGATAGCAGGCTTAGCATCACTCCATTAGGGCTCGCGGCCGCTGATGTGTATGAGACCGACCATCTATGACTGGAGTACGACACTACTGAGCAACATGAAATAGCAGCTTAGTGAGTGTAAGGAATGCAGGGTATAGAACTTTGAGTTCAGCAGTATTCTTAGCACATTTTTCTTCGAGCGTGTTCTAGGATTGAGCCCTAGAGTGGACGTTCCTCTCCACGGGGTTTGAGATCTAGCCCAACGACGTTGGGCAGACACTATGCGTAGACTGGGGGGTGGTAGAGTGGCCAACCCGTATCCAGCTGACTTTTTTCCATGGTGGCGACGACAAATAGTTGCCATAGATGACTACCCTTATGCAAGGATAGACTTCTGGGGGGATCCGGACATGCCATTGCCACCAGGATCGACATATGGAGACATAGGTGACGAATCTCTACCCTTACTCTTTTTAAATTTTTGAGTTATTTAATTTTTTTGTATTTTCTTGATTATGTGGAATCAAAAAGACATGTTTTTGTGTGACAATACATAGTGACATCTACCATTTGTGTGCAGATGTGGGACCACGGCGACCAGAGGGCTTCCCTCGTCATAGACGAAGAGGAAGAGGAGATGACATCACGAGTGTGGATGCAGAGCGAACGCTCCAGAGCATTCATACCAACTTCATGAGACTGACTCATAGAGTTCCCATGGCGCAAGTCGAGGACTTGCCTAAGGCCATGCAGCGGCAGGTGGTGGGTATACCACGCGTATGGGTGCATTTATTCCGGTGGCTAGCTAGAGCCGTAGTGATGTTCCATGATCACAACCCTCCTCTTCCTCCACAGGATTAGACACCTGGGAGTGTATATGTTTTGTACTACCGTGTACTATATGATGGTGGATTTAAAAGCCCCAATTTTGTATTATGACACTATGTATTACCACATTTTTTATGTATATAAAAAGTTTTATGGTGATCGATTTATTTATTTACATGTGTAAACATTGTGTTTATGATTAATTTATTGTGAATGAAACAAATGCCAATCTAACACGTAGTTAGCATATGATTTAGCAACTTGATTATTATTTCTTGGAATGTGTATATATGTTATATTGTCAAATTGCCATTCTAACAATCTCACACGCAAGAATCTTCTCAATAACGTCGGATCTCTAACATGGTACAAACCATTGAGCTGTTACACTACTAACTTCGAATCAAGATGTACCTCAAGAGAGAGAACACCATGTAAAATGGCATCCCATAGAAGCTCAATAATGGCGCTATATTCGGCAACATTGTTGGAAGATGGCCGTAGACATACACCTCCTGAAGACAGTGCCTGACCCATAGGAGTATAAATCACCCAAGCAGCAAAGGCTAAGTGTTGAGTGTGACAGCTTGCACCATCCATGAATCCTATGTAGGTGGAAGATTCCATTGACATATGCCAAAAGAAACGGAAACTAATCACAAACCCGATCATGATAAGAAAAAGACCTAACTATGCAAAGTTGTACAATAATATACAACAAGCAGCCTTGGCTAAAGATCATGCATAGTATTTTTTGAGATAGAGCTCATTTCTAGGCTCTGCCAAAGCCGTCCCTTCGTAATCCAATAAATCATACGCACCCTTCTCTAAGACACGTTTGACCACGTAAGGACCACGCCACATAGGATTAAATTTCCTTGCCCCCAAGGGTTCTTTCGATTGATCCCAAAAAAGGACCAAGTCTCATTCACTAAACACTCTTGGATGGACAGACTTATCGTAGGAGGACTTTACATGATGCTTATTAACCTCTAGAGCCACCAAGGCATCCCGACGCTGCTCATCAAGTTGCTCAAGGTGAACCAAATGCTCCTCCAAAGGTGAAGTGTTTGGTAAGAGTTCTACAGCTAGCTTCAACGAAGGAATCTTGCATTCAACTAGAAATATCGACTCCACTCCATGTACTAACTGATATGGAGAAAAACCAGTGGCAGTCTTAACAGCGGTTCGATATGCCCACAAAGAAAGGTATAACATAATATGCCAATTCATCTTACTTCGTGCGCTGGTTTGTTGGAGAATGGATTTGAGTGATTTATTCACTGCCTCTACCTGTCCATTCGCTTGAGGGTAGTAAGAAGAGGAGTGCTCTTGCTTATACCCTAACTTGGATGCCAAATCTTCCATCATATGGTTCTGAAAGTGCGAGCCATGGTCAGTGACAAGCTCTTTCGGAATCCCGAACCGAGTAATAATTTGATTGAACATAAAGTGAGCGGCTGTCTCACCATCGGATTTTACTGTAGGCATAGCCTCAGCCTATTTCGTGAAGTAATCAACAGCCACTATAATATGATGGTTCCCCCCAGCCAAATATGGGTTGCAATCCATAAAATCGAGCCCCCACTTAGTGAAGGGACCGACGGTGATAATGGGATGTAACGGGGCAGGTTTTGAGCACATATTACGTGCAAACACCTAGTAAGGGTGGCACCTATTGACCGCATCAACACAATCTTTAAAGATCGACAGCCAGAAATAACCCGCTCTCAAAATATTTTGAGCTGTAGAAAGCCCAGATAAATGACCACCACATGCCCCTCCGTGGCAATCATTCAGCACAACCTCTACCTCATCATGAGTTAAACAATGTCATAAAATGGAATCTACCCCATGGTAGTACAAAGTAGTGTCCACTATAAGGTAGTTCTTAGAGACGTGATGTAATCATCGTCATTCATCTCGCGAGAGGTGAGTAGGGGTCCTCTGTGTTTGCAAATATACTATGATATCTCCATACCACGAGTCTAACATTGAGATTAAGAAGATGTGTTCATCAACAAACGTATCTTCACAAACCAACTCCTCAGCCTTGCTCGAAAAATCCAATATAAGCTCTGCAAAGATTAAAGATTTCTTCGATTTTGCTGAAACAAACTCGAGATCAAACTCTTGCAGAATGACAATCCATTTATTATACTTTCCCCCTATCATCCTTTGTGTGAGGATGAACTGAAATGGATTGACATGGGCCACAACCAAGGTCTTGCGAAGGAGAATATAATGTCTCAAATGCTGAACCATATGTACGGTAGCCAAAGCAAGCTTCTCAACATGAGAATAATGAATCTCTGCGTCAATAAGGTTTCGGCTCAGATAATATATGACATGCTCTTGGAGCTCCTCATCCTCTTGAACCAAAACCATACCAATTGTTTCTAAAGATGCGGCCACATATAATAACAAATCATGGCTATAGTCCTGGGGACTAATCACCGGGGCCAATGCTAGGGCTCGCTTAAGTGCATCGAAGGACTCCTGGGCTCGTTCATCCCATTCAAAGGGAGTATCCTTCTTCAAGAGACGCATGAAGCCTCTAGTCAAATTGGCAAAGTTGACAACAAATCTTCGTAAGAAGTTTTCCATGCCATGCAAACACTAAAGATGATGAATGTTCTTCAGGGGAGACAACTGAAGTATTGCATCTACCTTCAAAGGTTAGACTCTTATACCCTCTTTCGAAACGATGAATCCTAACAAACAACCTGACTTCACACAAAAGATGCACTTATGAGGATTTAATCTAACTGAATAGTGGCGGCATATTTTGAATACCAATATCAAGTGATAGGGATGATGCATTCTCATACGAGAATGAGTAGCGAGGTCATCCAAAAACACTTCAATAATAGAATTGAGATCGTGGAAGATCAAGGTCATCGCCCGCTGAAATGTAGCTCCGACGTTTTTAAGGCCGAAAGGTATTTTTCGATATGAAAATGTTCCCCAAGGAAAAATAAATGCAATCTTGTGTTGGTCCTTAGGTTTAATATGGATCTGATTATACCCAGAAAAGCCATCCATAAAGTAGAAAACCTCGCTACCCGCACACTCATCCAAAATCTGATCAATAAATGGTGTGGGGAAGTTATCCTTAGGACAGGCACAATTTAAATCGCAGAAATCAGTGCATATGCGGATCACTCCCTGCTTCTTATCCACTGGAATGGGGTTTGAAACCCACTCCATCAAGGGAACGAGATAGATGAAACTGGCTTTCAACAGCTTCTCTATCTCTACCTTAATGGTGGGTGCTTTCCTAGGATTCACGACACATAAACGTTGTCGAACAGGCTTAGCATTGGGGTAAGTCTTAATCTCATGTTCAATAATCTGAGGGTCAATACCTGGCATCTCGTAGTAAGACCAAGAAAAAATATCACGGAATTCCATAAATAGCTCAATGTATTCAAGAATTTCATCTTGGGAACGTTCTGCCCCAATATAGACATTCTCTATTGTGCCAGGATTGCAAGAAATGTTGATAGGAATCGTTGACGATATGTTCACCATGTTTCCATTAGCCATCGAACCAGAAGAGCTTAATGGAACCATAGGCCTACCAAATTTCTGACTAATAATCTTCCTATAATCCTCATGCTCCAAACGGTCGAGCGCTGGAAGAAAGTACGATCTATGATGAAGTTCCTCCCATGGTGGCTCAACACCCGAAATAGCCTCGATAATCGCTTCGTCTGAAGGGAAAACCGTATCAAGGCAGTCGTGGGCATGAGAATACTGTACTTCCCATGCCGGTAGCACATAGGGGTCTTCCTCCTCCATCCGTGAAGAGGAAGAACAAGGCTTTGCAACAGACTTGAGATTAGCTTGATACGCAATCATAACTGCAGGTAATGGCACGCTCGTCTCGACGGGCTCACTCGAAGTACTTGGTGTAGGAAGAATCCAAGGATCTTCCATATGAGTCATGCGAAAAGACACCGATGTCATAGAAGTCGAATCCTCATTGGAACAAGATCCTATCATGAGGATCGGTGTAGGACAACTAAAGCTTCCCATGATGGGTGGATACATGCCTACACCCACACTCCTAGTTGCCGGTTGAGAGTGGTTAACGATCGGGATCATGGCTCCCAAAGTTGCAGTAATAGACGGATTCTTGAATTCCATTTGATCAATCGTTACAATATTCCCATTATGTGGAAAGCATACAACGCGGAACAAGGAAGAAGCAACGGCTTGCATACTATACATCTAGTTCCTACCCAGCAAGAGATTATAGTCAAGGGGTGCATCAACCACCTCAACCTCTATCGCAATGGTCTTCCCTCCCAAACGGACTTTAAGGGAAGGAAGGATGCCATGCGGCCTAAAAGATCTCCCATCAAACGCAGTTAACATAGTCGCTGATTTAGATAGCTCAGGAGAACCCATACCCTTCCAATAGGTCAAAGACATCATAGAAGCAGCAGCGCCCTCATCAATCACAGTATGCTTGACGATCATATTAAGAAATTCTACGTGCACCAAAAGAGACACATAGTAGGGAAAGTGAGGCTGATGTCCTACAATTTCAAATTTGATCACCGAGAAAGAATCATCTTCGTTCACACCAAGGGCAGAAAGCAACGCCTTCCTTTGCGAAGGACAACTCTGAAGCACTTCCAATGCAGACATCGCACAAGGAGTATGGCCCAAATTCTCAACAACTGAATAATTCTGGGCTGCTCGGGCGTTTGGATTATGCCCCAAACACTTAAGAACTCCCTTAGGAATGTGAGGTACAACCTCAGGTTTGTTTGTAGGTTTCTCAATGCGCAAAGGAGACCCTGGTGGATTAGGCTCTTTGGCTGGGCTGGGTTGTGACGAACTATAATATTTCGCACGAGTCACAACTTTCGCAGCATGGACCATGTTAATGCACCCATGAGCACTAGACTCTGGTGGATCATAATCATCACTAGACTGGTCATGGGACTTCGAGTTCATATTCTGGTTATGTAGTAAATGGTTCGTTAACACAGCTGGGCCTTGTGCTAAGAATATCGAAGCTTCTTCAATCCAAGGGCACAAGTAAGTGAGGTGATTTTCCTTACATAACTTGCAAGGGAACTTAACCTTACGTTTAGCTTGCTTTCCCCTCCAGCATTTCTTCCGTTCTTGTCATTATTGGTAGCATTCTCATTCTTATTCCCACCCTTTCGATTATTATTCTTACCCTTTTTTTATTCTGTTCGGGCTGTTGGTTACCCTTCTGGTCCGATGATTGCACAGAAAGTACATTCGTCGTTTGGGTGGGTTGAGACGAATCCGTAGCTTGTCCTGGAGCAGATTGGTTGAGTGAAAATTGACCAACTTGTTTTGCAACTGAATCCGCAGGTTTCACACTTGCACAACCCACAATGCCATCGAAATGTGGTCCAGGTTTGACTTTGGGATCAAAACTGGAATGAGGAGTATTGGGAATAATCTCATACAACAAACCAGACTGAGCATAGATCAATTCTAGTTCCTGCTCCCTAAAGATCACTTATTCCTCATTTTGCACTCTGAATGTGGAAACATCCTTTGCTATATATGGCAATAACAATTTGAGGAGCCACTCGAGAAGGAACTCTGGTGGTATAAAGGCTTTAATTAATCTCTTTCATCTATGCCACTCTTTAATATGAACAGAAATATGGGTGGCTTTATCTTGCCAAAATGTCGACAAGAGTTCAGTACCAACGTCATAGTGCACTGGTATCTAGAAGTGATTAATAAAATTCATTGCAAGGTCATCAAACAAGGTGAAATCTCCCCTAGGTAACTCTATAAACCATTTCGCAGCAGGCCCTGTGAGGGTGCGTTGAAATAGTCTCAAGCGGACTTAGTCCTGATGTAATGAATTCAAAGAGCACCGTAGGTGAAACGTATTAACTTGTTCACTCGGATCCTCTCCCAGTTTTCCTTCGAACTTAGGTATGTCTGAAGGAAGCTTGGTAGGGACAGCTGGCCAAGCCGGGTTGTGAGCCACAGGATCATTCGTAAGTCTCGATAAGTCAGGAATATTGAGTGT
Organism: Pseudotsuga menziesii; assembly: GCA_001517045.1. Classification (NCBI taxonomy): domain Eukaryota; kingdom Viridiplantae; phylum Streptophyta; class Pinopsida; order Pinales; family Pinaceae; genus Pseudotsuga; species Pseudotsuga menziesii. The sequence continues at coordinate 314,004 of LPNX010490183.1, read as the reverse complement.
TGCGAGGAAAGGGAGACTAGGATGATGAGGTCGATGGACCGCTCCCTGATTCGTATAGGTTTGGTTGACACCATGTCCTTGGCCATAGCATCCTCCTCCCGTATGACCCGTATAGGGTGGCGTGGAAGCACCATAATGAGGTGGACCTTGACTAGTAGGAGCTACAAAGCCATAATTAGGAGAGTAAGTAGGTTTTTGATACCCACCTCCATAAGGTGAAGAACCATGTCCGTACTGCACCCCATAATAGGGTCCATAGGTCATCGCTTGCGATGCCCCATGAGACACTCCATACGTAGGAAGATAGGTTCCAGAAGTAGGAATATACATACTGGAAGTAGGTATATATGCCACAAAAGTAGTAATCTAACCTCTAGAAGCATGAACATAGCCTCCCGAAGTAACGGGTGGTATGTAAACTTGAGACACCATCAGTCTAGTAACCACAGTACAGACCTGACTCCCAGCCATGTGCCGACTCGAAGGACCACATGAATAAGGTGGAGGATGGACATTTGAAGAACTAGCAGCCAAGGACAAAGGAATATGAGTAATAAGATATGTACTACCACCTATCGTCACCCACCTCAGGTTTGGTATCCTAATAGGATCGCTAACCCTAGACCTAGGAGGGATATAAGATGTAGCTTCCACCACTAGGATGGAAGGTGCAATGTGACTAGTGCTCCCAAACCTCTCTGCATGGTAAGGAATGAGAGCTCCCCCAGGAATATTGTTAGGCTTGAAGTCGGACTTGACATGAAATGTCAAATCGTGCATAGGAAAACCAACCATACCATAACTACCATAGCTAGTAGTGGTGGGTTAAAACTGAGTCTCAGCGTCCTCCGTCATGCCATACCGATAACGCGTCAAAGGGGAATCATCCCTAGAGTGAGTAGGTCTATCATGCATGGATCTTATCTCAGAAATCACAAGATCTAACTCAGCTAAGTCAGGTGAAGGATCGTAAGTAGGAGTAAATTCCCCATCGTCAACACGAATGGGAGGAGGTGGTTCAGGAATACCTTCTAAAGAATCTCCCATGGTGTGTGAATCAATGTGTGAAATATTCCACCTATACTGTCTAGGTCTCTCTCCCAAAGGAGGAGGAGAAGTAGAAGGCGGAAGCCCTGCTAAGCGATGAGAACAACGCGGAACCGCACCCAAATCCACAATGACTCAAAAAATAGCAAAGATTCTCTATTTACGTAAACCCTAGGCCAACTATCATGCACAGAACAATCACTAATAAAATCTAAAGCCAAATGCAAGAAAACAAGGGCTGGATAAGTGAGCTCCTGAATGAAGCAGGTATGTCTCGCCTAGGAGAGGCTTGAGACTCCCATACACAACAAGTGGAGGAACGTAACCAATTATTGTGGCCCTCAGCTTCAACGCATATAGCGACTGTGTTGTTCGACCCCAACCTTGCCAGGACACCTGCAGAATAACCTCTACAAGTACCCCCTCGATATCCTAGGTAAGGCCACTAAGTTCACCTCAATATAATCAATGCTCATGCGGATAGTTGCAGGCAGGATTGTACGTATGGGCAGGTAGCAAATCCCGAAACTCTCAAAAGAGCCCCCAGATACGAATACAATCCTGGAAATATCTCTGGTGCTACTCAGTTATGACTAGGGGTCATCCCAATCAATAACCTCTCACACTGCCTCGTGCTTAACTCCCTTTTGAGAGGCGGATCCTGAGAACAATGGTTATACCAAGGATTTCACACACTCACCTGGACAGACACCTAGATGTTGTTGTTTAGTGATCTTGGAGAATTAACTTACAATGAACTATTCCAGGATCCTAAAACCTAAGCTTGTTGGTGCACCCTAGAAAAGAAAAGAGTGTAATTCATTTTAATTTAGCGTTGATTTTAGTTGGCTTTATTACGCAAAAAGGGATATGATCGTGCAACTAGTGGTGTTATGACACAACAAGAAGTAAAATGCACACCTAACAATCAATGCAAATGCATTGTGTCCATGAAAATAGGGTATGCTACTACGTGAAATGCACAATTCTTCTTCAAATGATAAATGCAAATTTTCCTATATGAAGTCCTAACTAGTACTCCAAAGCAAATCTAGAACTAGTGCAAGTACAATGCAAAGTGCAAAATGCAATGCATGATGATAAGCAAATGTTTTTGGATTTTTTGAAAATAAAAAGATGCAAAAAGCAAAAGAATGAATCTACGACCCTCAGACTCTGCAAGCATACATAAATTTCATTCAAGGAAAGCACTAAGGTAAAAGAACTCTAATGCACTAATCTCTAACAAAAAATTGAAAATGCCATGACAAGAACTTTCCTATAAAAAAAATTTAGGCTAAAAAAAATGTTTCTGGTCAGAAACAGAAGTCAAAACAGACTCAAGCAGTGCCAAAGGAGACTTAGCAAATATCATAATTCACCCAACAACCAATTATCTTCCACAAAAAGGCAAAACCAAAGGTGTACGCAACTATTCGCAGTAAACCTGCGTGTATACGTGAAAATCGTAGAGGAATCCACGTGTATACGCGACTGTAAGTCAAAAACCTGTGTACAGGAAGAAAAAGTGCATAAACTCAAGGCAAACAAACAGGATGAAACAAACTTCACACCAATTAGACTCTACTAGGCATGCATGCCCCCAGACTCGACACAGAAACAAGAGAGACAGAGCAATTTAAATACATTGAATGCCGAGAAATCAACCCCCAAAGGACAACTACTAGGAATTCCCTAGCGGAGTCGCCAATTCTGTTACGGAGAGAAATTCCTATGACTTGGGGTACCACAACAGACAGCTTTGACTCCAGAAATCAATCTCTTCCGATATGCAATAGAAATAAAATGTCTAACACTAAAGGATCAGACCTTGTACCTTATTCTGGACGGTTGGAGTAGATCCCCATTGAGCTTTCCAACTCCAGCTTGAATTGATAGATTACTTTCTCAACAACAAGTAAAAAATACAAGCATTCTATATATCATGGTGTTAGATCTATTCTAGCATATATAATCAATAATGTAAAAGCATTTGACATATTCCAATGGATATAATATTCATTCAAACACCCATTATTGGACAGGAAAAGATATTTCTATTAATATAATTCAGAGATTACAAGATAGATACAACCTCTGATGGAACGTCTGTGAACCGGAGAAACTGAATCCCCCACTTGGGCCTCCACCACTTCAATCCTCCATCACTTAGATAGCAAGCTCAAAAGCAAAAGGCAAGCTTGGGAAGAACACAAAAGTGCTCCAAGGGAAAAAGGGATGTAGACTCAAGCATAAGTTCCAGCAACAATGGACTATAGTTTTGTTTCTCTCAATTCTCTCTTCTTCCTTCAATGTACCAAGGGGTTCCTTATATAGCTTTCAAATGGATACTAAAAGGTCGAATCCGAGTGATCTCAAGGCATATGGAAGGCCAGGAGTCAAATGAGTCAGATCCATGTCAAGGAAAACTCCAAAATGATTTGGATTATGCGCACATCCCGATGTACACGGTTATAGGGGTCAAACCCGTGTATGTACGCGACTATAGGTTTAAAATCCACGTATATCATTTTTCTTATGTTTGTAGGGATGATCATGGAAACATCAAAGGACAAAAAGTGGTCCAAAGGTTCTAAGGAGTCTGCAGCAGGATAGGGGAAGGCCATATAATGTGTGATTCACCTAGAGTGGTGAAATCTGCTATAACAATGGAACAAAACCATGGGTTGTCAAATACCATGGATAGGAGAGGGTGGCCTCTCCATTTAACATTTTTATGATGAATGACAGAGGGTGGTCTCTCCATTTAATTGTTTAATAACCCATACATCTAAATTTAGAGCATATGACCCTTGAGTTTTAGATTAAAGAAGGGCTATAGGGATGGTGAGAAAGAGGGTTGGGTGGGTGTGGTGGGAAAGAGAGAGAGAGAAAGGTAGGGTGTTATGTGTGATGTGGTGAGAAAGAGAGGGGATGAAGAGGCTTAGGGGTAGGGGAAGGATGAGAGAGAGAGAGAGAGAGAGAGAGAGAGAGAGAGAGATGTGGGAAGCTAGCGTGATGGGATAGATATCAAGTTTTTTTTCATTTATCTATATATAAACAAAGGCCCAATATATATCAATAATTTTTGTTCTATAACGAATAACAACATATCATCAAAATAATTTCCTACATTGGGATCCTCCTTATCAACGTAACCCTATGCCCTGTTAAATTTTTCATATGCTTAGCTAAGACATTAGTATATCATTTCATTTTTCATAATAAAATCATATAAAACAGGATCACTGAAAGAAACAGTATCATAAGAACAATACAGATTTATCCTGGGAAAACCCTAAAGGGAAAAACCGAG
>LPNX010490183.1:279944-295114 GCA_001517045.1 Pseudotsuga menziesii | reverse complement strand
TAGTGATTGGAGAACAAGAAGGAGGCTTGTATAAATTGAAGGGATATCCAGAACAAGCCTTGATCCATGACACAGTAGAGCCAAATGAGCTTTGACATAAAAGGCTTGCACATGTGCATTACAGAGCACTACCTATTGCAATCAAAGCTGTTGAAGGTCTTCCTAAATCTCAAGCTATTTGAAGGGAAGAACAAAATCAGAATATGACCTAAAGAATCCAGTTGAAGAATGTGAAGATCTAGAATGCAGAGACCATGCAGTCATAAGAGTCTCTCAAATCAAAGAACAACTTGAAGCGTTAAAAGAAAAAGTGAAGGATGCAAAAGTGGTGATGGACACCTTGAATGGCCTCCCAGGATCGTAGAATTCATTCATTCAAGGAATGTGTTCCAGAAGGAAGTGATTACTTTCAGAAGACTTCGTGAAGAAGAAGAAGCTCAAATCATAAGAAGAGAAGAGAATATGGGAGCAACTGAAGATCAAGCTATTTCCATCCAAAGAAGATCCCTCAAGCAATGAGGAATATGAAGAACTCAACTCTTGAAGAACTTCTTATCCACCTTAGCTTTTGGATAAGAAACAATGCTATTATGAATGAAGAAGACGATGAAGCTGAAGGCTCAAGAAGGAGTCTACCCTCGAAACAAATAAAGATAAGTATTCAATTGTCATTTCATTATATTATTTTGTTATGCATTTGTTTATATTCAGTTATTGTATTATGCATGATAGGATGTTTGCACTAATGACAGAATACTACTAATATGCATGTGATGGGTAAGTAGCTCATGGGGCTATACAAATTCTCCATTGCTACTTATCTAGAATGAAACCTCTTTGCTGACATATTGGATTAGTGCACAATCTCAATGTTGTCCTGGTAGAGATGGAAGGCATCTAGAAAGTTTCAGTGAGATATGGATGAATGTTGTATTGGCTAAAGTAGTTGCATGATCATATATTTATGCATAAGTGTTTGCCAGTATAAATATTCCTTATGAAATGTTTCTAACCATACAATTGCATTTGACTTGTAGGAAAGATCGCATACATAATCGCCTACAAGCAAAGAAGAATGAAGACTTGTTCCAAAGAACAAGTGACGACAGTTCAAAGACAAAGAATAATATGACGAGTGCAGTGACATCATTGATGCAGAACCTTCCATCCACCAAGAAGAAAGGGAAGACCAATTCAAGAAGAATGATGTCAGGGAACAGTATCGAGACCTGAAGAGAAGTTCATAGTTCCATCATGCAGTAGATGGAAACATGGTGGGATACAAAGCAAGATTTGTAGAATGAGACTTCTCACGAAAGGAAGGCCTAGACTACGAAGAGACATTTGTAGCCAGTAAGAGTTGAAACAAATACATGATGAGATTGATGAAGATATTAACCTTAGCTAAAAGGTTGAAGATGAAATTCTATACACTAGATGGATGCATAGAATACTAGTAGCATAGGAAGCTACTTGTCACTCCGGTACATAATGTTTTCAGTGCATATAGCACAGAAGACAGAGGGAGTATGATGCTCCGCTTCAGAGGGAGTGACTATAGAATATCTTGAGGTTCGACATGGTACAACAGTATGAGCAGATTACTGATGACTCTAGGCTTTACTGAGAGTAAAGTGGATTCCAACCTTTGCTCCAAAGTTGAAGGTGGAAGACCAGTGATGCTCCTGTTATGTGTCGATGCACTATTGTTCTAGGTATGGAGATGTGGCAGAGTATAGATGGAATATTCCTTGGACAAGGGAAGTATGAAGTAGAGATCCTGAAGAGGTTCAGGATGATGGACTGCATGGCCACACCTATGGCATCGAACCTGAAGCTATTGAGTGATGCTTCTTCAGAGACGGTTGATACTACAATGTATCATCGGATGATTGGGTCCTTGATGTACCTGATACCAAATATTTGATTTGATGTGAACACATTGAGACATGTTCACCTGATGGTTGCAAAGCATGCAGGGGTACAGTTTATTATGGGCTCAAGTATGATGCGAATCTGAAGATTAACCTGGAGGGTTATGTTGATTCAGATTGGGCAGGCAGTGCCATCGACAGGAAGAGTACTTCAGGATGTTGCTTCAGTATGGGATCAGGTGTGATCTCTTGGTTTAGAAGGAAGCAATCCTATGTGGCACTGAGTACAGCTGAAGCAGAGTATGTCGTAGCTTGTTCAGCTAGTTGTGAGGCAGTATGGCTGCGGAAGCTACTATCTGATATATTTGATCTCCAGTTGGATGCTACCTATATACATTGTGACAACTAGAGTTGCATGAAGTTGTCAGAGAATCCAGTGTTCCATGATAGGTCGAAGCATATTGAGATCAAATATCACTATATCAGGGATATGGTGCAGAGAGGAGCAGTGAAGCTCCTGTATGTTGCGACGGAGGAACAGATAGCTGATGTATTGATGAAGCCATTGGCTAGGCTGAAGTTCGAGTACTTCAGAGAGAGACTTGGTGTTCTCCAGATCGAGGCTTCCTCCCAGAGACAATGATGTGTCCCAAAGCCATTCTGACGAGGAGGTCAGATGTAAGGGCTGAGTCATTTTGTCATGGTGAGAGGATTCAGTTCCTTCCATGTCAGATATGAGTGCTGAGATTGAGAGCCATTCTGACGAGTAGGTCATATGTAAGGGCTGTGCCATTCTGTTCATGGCTAAAGGATTTAGTTCCTTCCATGTCAGATGTAAGTGCAGAAATCTCTCCTCATTGTGGGTGAGAGTCTTCCATCATTGTGGCGGAGGTGGCTCCTACCTAGATGGGATTGTGCCATTCTGACGAGCAGGTCAGATTTAAGGGCAGTGCCATTCTGTTCATGTCTAAAGGATTTAGTTCCTTCCATGTCAGATGTAAGTGCAGAAATATCTCCTCATTATGGGTGAGAGTCTTCCATCATTGTGGCAGAGGTGGCTCTTGCCTAGATGGGATTGTGCCCTTCTGACGAGTAGGTCAGATGTAAGTGCAGAAATCTCTCCTCATTGTGGGTGAGAGTCTTCCGTCATTGTGGCGGAGGTGGCTCTTGCCTGGATGGGATTGTGCCCTTCTGACGAGTAGGTTAGATGTAAGTGCAGAAATCTCTCCTCATTGTGGGTGAGAGTCTTCCATCATTGTGGTGGAGGTGGCTCCTGCCTGGATGGGATTGTGCCCTTCTTATGAGTAGGTCAGATATAAGTGCAGAGCCATTTCACAGATGATAGTTAATGTGTCCTACCATGCTGGTGAATATAAGTGCTGAGCCATTTCACAGATGATAGTTGATGTGTCCTATCATGCTGGTGAATGTGAGTGTTGGGCCTTTCTGATGTGATTGTAGTTTACTTCATGACCAGATGTGAGTGCTGGGCGTGCCTTTCTGATGAGCAGGTCAGATGTAAGTGATGGGCGAAGACCTACATGAGAGTAGGCCTACAACCAGCATGAAAAAGGGCTGGCTCTATAGAACTTCCTATGACGAGATAGTACACACATGATGATGACCAGTGGAGATCCAGATCGAGCTATGATCCAGATCCAGTAGTGATGATCTAGATCGAGTGATGATCCAGATCTAGTCCATTGATGATGATCCAGATCGAGTGATGATATAGATTCAATGATGATGATCCAGATCGAGTGATGATCTAGATCCTGTGATGATGTCCTATGATGATCCAGATCCAGATGAATTGAAGATGAAGATGACTTGAAGACGAAGAAGACTTGATGACAGAGATGACTTGAAGACGAACATGATCCAGTGATACAGATAAGAAGACCAGTGCTGAAAATTGTGTCGAAAGAATACCTTCCTAGTTAAGAGGGAGTGTTGATGTATATGTAACTTCGGAATGTATTCTTATATGTATTTTATATATTGTAACCCGATGTTTATTCCGGGATGTTTCTATTATGTATTTGAGTCATATTGTCTTACCCCGATGTTCCGATCGGGAGGATTATTAATGTAAACAAGTCTTGTCAAGTCATTAGGTAAGTCCCCACATTTTCGGGGCACTTGGGTTATTATACACTAATTAAGGTGTAGGATCGAGTACGTAATTGTAAGTTAAGCCTACATGGTTGAGTGCACTTCAAGTCAACGGAAGAATATAAATAGAGAGTGAGAGTCTCTCTATTTATCACTTGTGAATTACATCACTTGCTCTCTCAAGTGTGGCGCACCTTTGGAGAAGGAAATACTTTGGCTTGATAGAAGACAGAAGGTTGCTGTTGTGTTGGGAGGTCATCTTACTGTTTTGGGTTTCACATCTTGTGGTGATACTATCTTAGAGGAAGTTGAGGGGTTTTCTCCATTTATGGTTTCCCCTATCAAAACTCTTTGTGTCTCTTGTCTCATGTGATGTTCTTATGTTATTGCTGTGCTTGTTATTCTCTCAGTGAAAATATCCTAACATAATGCTAGCTTAAATGTTGAAAAACTAACAATAAGCTATATCGGTTAATTTACATCTTGCTCTCACTACCTAGTAAGTGGAAAAAAAGATAACTAAATAACCAACCTTTCGATTGGACTTCATCAAACTTCACCCTCAACTTCATAGTTGACTGCTTCTTTGACCATTCTGTCACTACTCCATTCACACTTAAACCAAAATTCAAAACCTAGTGCCAAATTTAATCAAAACATGCCTAGGGCCAAAACATCATAATGTTTCATAACCGTAAAGGAATATATTAATTCAACATAAGTCAGTTATTATGATTATGATGTCTTTACACTTCCGAAATTCCCAAAGGAAAGTATAAATAGGGAAACTTCCAAACTAAACCCTTATTTACCTTTGGATTGGAAGCGTGACTAATAATTTTCAAGGTATATTAATCTCTTCAACCCTCATTAAGTATTTTAGATACTTATGAAGGTTCCTCTTTCTCCTAAGCTATGGGTAGTGATGCTAGTTCTTATTTAAAAGCTCTAAATTTTTATAACTAAGAATATGTAAAACCAACTCTTTTCTCCCTTTTCATATCTCTAAAACCATTTTATGAAACTACTATTGGGCAGATAAGATCAAATCCATCGCACATATCTACCCATGACATGTCATGTTCCCCGCGTCTAGTCATGGATGCAATTTGGTCTAGGCTAATTATTCCCATGAGGATTTTCATTATCTAGAATAGAGTCATAATCCTTTCATATAGTAAACTTTGTGCCTAGGCGGTACCAGGGTCGATAATCTAGGAATTTACTCCCTCCATTTCTTTCTTGGATGTGGGTTTTTCCAGTTTCTTCAAGAGAAATTCTTCAATTTGGGTCATTTTCCCCTAGGTTGATGGTGGAATAGATTGTTTGAACATCCACACAACCTATGTAGCTCTCTATTTCTTCCTTTTTACATGAGATTTTCCTTTTCCTTTTCCCTAAGAAGAAGGAGGGATAGACACCATGAGGAAATCCTTCGGTTGATTTGAATTTATTCTTAAGATATCACAACAGATCTCAAGACCAAGATTCTGAATAAAAAGGGAGAAATTTTGATGAAAACTGAGAATACTGTTGAGTTGGAACAGAACCCAAATACTAGGAACCAGAATATAAAAATCCAAGAAGCCATGAGGATCATTAAGTATTTCCTTTTATCTTGAAAAATATAACACATTAGGAAACAAATATCCAATCTCCTTAACCAAAATCAAGTCCTTAAAGGAGATTCATAATAGAAACAACCAACCATTATTGGGGTTCTTAATGAAAACAAGCCCTCCCATTATTGGGGTTCAATACTAACCACCAATGGGTTGGCTCCACTTTGCTACAAGTGCATAATGTGTGCTATCGCACAATTATATGAATGTGATAGTTGATGGCTGACAAATATATTAAAATTAATAAATATAATTCTTTTTATATCATTAATTTAATATAAATATATATATTTATCATTTGTTATCTAAATAATGAACTTTTAATTTTATTAAAAGTATTGGTAATCAAGGATTGGCTCCGGGCTTTTTTAGTTTATTTATTTTTTATTGGAAACTCGGTCATTACTTACGATGGAGCCTTTGAATTTACAACATCTCAAGGTTTATTACTAGGGTTACCATTGGAATATTGGAACAAAGACATTCTCAAGTGGTAATATTTATTGTATTACAAGACATGTTGTGGAAAGGGGTTTTAGTTTAAGTGGATATTAGGGATGGAAATTGAAATAGTAAGAAGGGATTCTATTTTGATTCAACGATTGGATTTATGGAGGTTCATGTTTAGATTTGTAAAATTCCATGCAAAAGGATACCTTTGGAATCACTACTTAATTAAGATATCAACTTGGCCAGGGGCTTGTAAGTTTCGGCTAAGGAAAAAGGAAACAACTACCCAAGTGAATTGGTTGAAAAGTCAAAAGAAGTGCACTATCCTATGGGATTGATACTGCATAAGGAACTGTCGAGCGAGGAGACTCTGAGTATCATGGCATACTCTAAAAATAAGGTAAGAATTTTGTCTCTATATGGAATTTTTGTTCTACGCATAATAAGTAAATGCATCTAGAGATTCAACATATCCTAGAAAGAGTTTTAGAACCTCCTCTGAATTTCGTAATTCACCGCAATTAATTAAACATAATTTTCATCTCTTTCAGCTTTAATACTCTACTGGTCACTGCGTTAAACGTTTTTCTAACTTTAACGCTCTGTTGGTCATTGCATTAAAGTTGATTATTGAGATGTTTCAACAAATACCATGTAGAAAAATATAGAAGATAATGTTACTAAAGAATCATAACCATTATTTGGATCAACATTATACTCAGATACTTTTAAGTTTGATCTTATCACTGAAGGGACAAGTCAATCGGGGTAAAAAAATTGTGTACCTTGACAGAGAGTTCAGGTATAAGTAAACAAACCTCAGTTCTTTAAGCAAATTTGAAGTACGGTTATACACACCATCACGCTGTAGATAAATACTTACACAGCCCAGTGAAGGTAGATCACATTGAGTAGGAATGAAGCCACGCAGGTGTAAATAAAACCACACTAGGATAGAGACCACGAGTAATAGAGATAGCACTCGTGTAAATATACAGGTGGGTTTACACTGATAGTCTACAATCACGCAGATGGTGAAGTGCATGCAGGTGGAGATTACACAAACAGTCACGCAGAGGTGTGAGCAAGGTAAGCCATGCAATGGAAGAACCCGCAGAGTGTGAGTAAGGTGAGCCACTCATTGGAAGAACACACAGAGCATGAGAAAGGTGAACCACTCACAGGAAGAACATGTAGAGAGTCATGAGTAAGGTGAGACCCAATCCCAGTCATGGTTAGCTGCAACAGAAGATATGTAGGTCATAAATAAGGAAGAGTCCTAGAAAAGAAACAAGGATCTAGCCCTTTCATTGAGTAAGTGTCGTGTGGGACAAAACAAAACAATCATGCACAAGAAGTACACGGACGCTTGCATATTCACGGTGTAGGAGCCGACAGTCACAGTGGAAGATCTGGGAAGACCTGTCACGTTGAAGTAGGAGTCACTATAAGCACTAGTCACGAGCGGGAAAATAAAAAAAAATGCAGGGGAAGGGCACTCATGAACAAGAAGTGATACTTCACTTGATGATGATACAATTGAAGAAAAAATTAATCTCATATAAGGTAGGTAATATTGTTAGAATAATCAACCCATAGTTAGCTACCTTAGACATTAATTAATCCAATTTTTGTCTTATTTGCCTAGTTTCCATATTCCACCTTATGCAAGTTGTCATCTACACATCCATAGTGGTCAAACTTGCTAATTTTGAGTCATGGAGTGCTTGAGAAACCTCCTGGAATCAAATCTGCTTTATTCCTGGCCTCCCTAGCGCATGTCTACTTTTTCCGTTTTATTGCCTGCTTTTTCAGTGTTTCAAGGCAATTGGGAAAGTTTGACTAGGTGAAGTTAACTTTTTTTTTGTCCTCCACTCTTTTCTCCTGTGAAAAGCATGTATGAGTTGTCCTTCCACCCACTATTAGCTTGCCTTATTGATTTTTCCAATTCATGAGCTCCTAGACAGTTTTGGAAATTGCTTTATGCACCTATGGGGGATTTGCTTAGATTTAGTAAGCCTTCTTTTGACTAGATTCGAATGGCATCTTCATGCATTCGAATCCATCATGTAATTATTTATTGTGGCAACCTATGACTTCACAAGGTTGTCTATTGTACACTTATTCAATACAGATTAGTGTTCTGCTCCATTATTCAGTCTCCTTTGTGAGTAATTTGCATGTGTAATTGGCAATTGTTGTGAGTGTAATTGTTCTAACACCTAGGTTCAATTTCCACATGGTATCAGATCCTTTGTAGATCAATTTCTCTCCTTCCAATTTGTTTTGTAGGTTCGACATCATTGACTGGGAGCATTCTGCTGACTGACAGGACAATTTATGAGCTATGGATCAATCTCAGAAGATCATCTTGACTCCATTTAACTTCTTTGAATGGAAAGCAGAGATGGAGATAATATTGAGAGAGAAATGCCTCTACAGAGTGACTATGGTAATAGAATAAGATCCCAATGTAGCTGCAGAGAAGATAAAATGGCACAACAGGAGGGATGATGCTTATGGTCTTTTGTGTTTGAGTATATCCAGAGACCTCCTTTTCCATCTTGATGGATTGACATCACCGAATGAAGTATGGGAGAAGCTTGTTGATATTTTTGGAAAGATATATGAGATGAGGGGACATCAAATTGAAAATGAATTGATTTCCCTGAGTCCCAATAGCTTTTAATCCTTGCAACTCTATTTTTCCAAGTTCAAAGCACTTGTTTTGTAGCTAAAACAATGTGGGATCGAAAAGAAGGATGATCAGCTGGTATTGGCCATACTCTTGAAGCTTGGACCTGACTATTCAGTGTTTGTTTCGACCTTCTATGCCACAAAGTTGACAGCTCAAGCCTAGAAGATACCTAGCCTTGCATATTTCATGGAATCTCTCACACAAGAACAAGATAAATTGGTGATGATGGGCACCATCAAACCATATAAATACCAAGATATGGTTGCTAGAGATTTGAGGGTGGATTCAAAAATAAAAAATAAATCTAAAAATCCACCTGAGCAAAAGAGAGACAAGAACAAGTCTCCAGAGGAGCCTCAAGGTTCTAAGAAGAACTACCAGAAGAAGAAGAACAAAGGAGAAATGAGAAAGTGCACATACTGCAGTAAGGGAAATCATTCTGAGAGATCCTGCATGAAGAAGCAAATAGACATGTTGACCCAAATCCTGGAGAACAATGGCATCTCCCTTCTAGACAGCTCAAAGAAGAGGGAAGGAGGATCAAGTTCAGAATACAGAGAGAGAGTTCATGCATTGGTTGCTAGCACATCAAGCTCACCTAGTGTCATCATTGATTCTGGAGCTTCAAGACATATGGTTTTGACCAAGGAGGCATTCACCTCACTTGACATGTCAAAAGTTCCACCAATAGTACTGGGAGATGACTCTCTCACTGAAAGTTTGGGAAAAGGGAGGATTGATCTTGATCATGGTAAGTTCATCAATGTGTTGTATGTTCCAGGCCTTGCCTCTAACCTCTTATCAGTGTATCAAATGACCTACACAGGGTCTCTAAAGAAGGTCATATTCTCCTCTGATGAAGTTGAGATCACAGAGATCTCAAGTGGTAAAGTCATTGCAAAAGGAGTTGCAAATCACACTTCGAAGGTATACATGTTCTCACACTTCCTACCCTACTCAAAACCCTCTGCTATTCTGATTCATGCTAATGAGGCAATCAAGCTTTGGCATGAAGGATTTGGCCACCTAAATTACAAGTATCTTTCTGATCTTAGTGAAAAGGAAATGGTCATAGGGTTACCAAATATTAAGTTTTCCAAAGGAGTTTGTCAAGGTTGCATCCTAGGAAAACACCCAGAGCATAAATTTGAGAGAGCTAGTCATGAGAGAACCTTTGCACCTCTTGAGTTGATCCAGAGTGATGTTGCTGGCCCATTTCCTCATATGTCAATGAGTCAGGCCAAATATGCATCGACATTCATAGATGAATTTTTGAGGTATTGCTGGGTTTACTTCCTGAAACACAAGTCTGGATTTTTTGGCCTCTTCAAAGTCTTTAAGGCTTTGGTTGAAAACCAGTCTGGGAGGAAACTCAAGGTCCTCAAATCTGAAAATGGTGGTGAGTATGTCAAGTCTGAGTTTATTCAATACTGTGCAGATGCAGGTATTCATATGTAGCATTCTGTCCCTTACACACCACAGCAAAATGGTGTTGCTGAGAGGAAGAACAGATCACTGAAAGAGATGGCAACCTGCATGATGGAGGCTAAGACTTTGCCACCAAAGTATTGGGACGAAGCTATAAACTATGCAACCTATATCCAGAATAGGGTGCCTCATAAAAATCTTGATGGTATGACTCCTTTTGAAGCATGGAGTGGGCACAAGCCAGATGTGACCCATTTTAGGATTTTTGGCTCAAGGGCTTGGGCTAGAATTCCAACAGAAAAGAGAAAGGCTTTGCAGCCCTGAAGCCAAGAGTGTCTGCTTGTTGGGTACTTTGAAGATTCAAAAGGGTAAAATCTGATAAATTTGAGCACAAACAAATCCTTCATTGAAAGGTGTTTTTAGTTTCAAGAAGAGCCCCTAACAGCAGTGGAAGTTGGAGAATCCTCTTCACCACCAGAACCTCTGAATGTAAGTGAAGAGATAGTTGAACATGCTGATTCTGATATTTCTAATAATTATGATTTGATTGTATATCCTAACATCCCTACAAGGCCAAAATGGGAAGCCAAGACCATTCATGCAGCTAGAGAACTAGCTGGAAATCCTAATGACCCTAGGAGGACTAGATCTCAATTTGAGAGTGCTCTGTGCATGAAAGATCCTATGTTTGCTAAGAAATGCTATCTAATGGTTGAATCATACCCACAGACATATGAATATGTAGAAAATTATCCAAGATGGAAACCATCCATGAAGGAAGAGTTTAGCTCACTCCAGAAGAGCAACGCTTGGGAGCTGGTTGATCTTCCCCCGGGGAGGAAGCTAGTTCAGTGTAAGTGGGTGTACAAAACCAAATTTGATACTGATGGTTCACCTATAAATTACAAGTCCAGATTGGTAGCCAAGGGCTGCTCACAGTTTCATGGCATAGACTACAATGAGACCTTTGCACCAGTGGCAAAGACAGATTCCATCAAGCTAGCCTTAGCCATTGCAGTTTCAAAGCAATGGGAAGTACATCACATGGATGTGAAGTGTGCTTTACTGAATGGGATCTCACTGAAGAGATATATATGTCTCATCCTCAAGTATTTTCTACTAAACCATCTCTTGTTTGCAGGCTAAAGAAGTCATTGTATGGGCTTAAGCAAGCCCCCAGGGATTGGTATGCCAAGATTGATAGCTTTCTGCTATCACTAAATTTTGTTCGATGCAAATCAGATCCAAATGTCTATTTGAAGCTGATTAATGGTTCATTAATGATCATTTTTTTATATGTTGATGACCTTCTGATTACAGGAAGCTCAAAGGATGAGATTGCTTCCTTGAATGATGCAATGAACCATGCCTTCTCCATGACACATTTGGGGCTATTGAGCCAATTATTAGGGCTCGAGATTGCTCAAACCAAAGATGGAATCAAAGTGCATCAGTCCAAGTATGCCTTGGATTTTCTGAACAAATTCAGAATGAAGGATTGCAAGCCAAGCAAGACTCATTTTCTTTCAGGAGTGAAGCTTGAAGAAGCTGATTCTTCACCTATGGTAAACAATACACTGTATAGGAAATTGATTAGATGTTTATTGTATCTTACACATAATAGACCTGATATTTCTTATGTAGTAAGTGTGGCTTATATATACATGGATTAGCCTCATGAGATCCATTGGAAAGCAGCCAAAAGGATCCTTAACTTTGTTCAGGGAACAAGGACACATGGGGTCTTCTATAAAGCTAAATCTGTTCTTGATTTGATTGGGTTTACTAACAGTGATTGGGCAAGTGACAGCACAGATCGAAAGTCAACATTAGGATATGTGTTCATGCTTGCAAAAGGGAAAATCAGCTGGTCAAGAAAGAAACAGAGTGCCATTGCACTCTCATCTACAGAAGCAGAGTACAGAGGAGTTGTAAATGCAACAACTCAATGTTTATGGTTGCAGGGGTTACTTGGAGAGTGTGGATTCGAATCAGAATACTCAACTACTATATACTGTGATATTCAGAGTACCATTCGAATCTGCAATGATCCAGTTCAGAAGCAGAGAACCAAACACATTGAGATCCATATGCACTACATCAGACAGCTTGTGCATGATGGCACCATTCACCTACTCTTCCGTTCATCTTCAGAACAAGTAGCTGATATCTTCACCAAATTTTTTTGTGAGAAGACATTCAAAAATCTCAAATCACTGCTGGGGATTGCTGATCATGTTGTGAAGCATGAGTGATGACAATATTTCCAAATTTTGTTTTACAGTCCATGTTTAAGGGAGGATTTTTCCCACTAGGTTTTTGCCTCTTTCCTTGGTTAAATGGACATGCAGTATGTAAAGGGTGACTAATCCTTGTTGCTAGGACCTATAATTTTCTGATATATTACTCATAATTCAGGCTTAAGGGGGGGTGTTAGAGTAATCAACCCATAGTTAGCTACCTTAGACATTAATTAATCCAATTTTTGTCTTATTTGCCTAGTTTCCATATTCCACCTTATGCAAGTTGTCATATAAACATCCATAGTGGTCAAAATTGCTAATTTTGAGTCATGGAACGCTTGGGAAACCTCCTGGAATCAAATCTACTTTATTCCTGGCCTCCCTAGCGCATGTCTTCTTTTTCTGCTTTATTGCCTGCTTTTTTAGTGTTTTAAGGCAATTGGGAAAGTTTGACTAGGTGAAGTTAACTTGTTTTTTTCCTACACATCCTCCACTCTTTCTCCAATGAAAAGCATGTATGAGTTTTCCTTCCACCCACTATTATCTTGCCTAACTGATTTTTCCAATTCGTGAGCTCCTAGACAGTTTTGCAAACTGCTTTATGCACCTATGGGGGATTTGCTTAGATTTAGTAATCCTACTTTTGACTAGATTCGAATGGCATCTTCATGCATTCAAATCCCTCATGTAATTATTTATTGTGGCAGCCTATGACTTCACAGGGTTGGCTATTGTACACTTATTCAATACAGATTAGTGTTATGCTCCATTATTCAGTCTTTGTGAGTAATTTGCATGTGTAATTGGCAATTGTTGTGAGTGTAATTGTTCTAACACTTGGGTTCAATTTACACAAAGATAAATAAAAAATCATCATAAAATACTTTAGGTGTAAAGGTAAAACAATGAAAGGTCCAATGTTCATTATATAAAACCATAAAATAAATGTTAATGGTTTTATAATAAGGTCGAAAGGTAAAAGGTCCAACATAAAGTAAATAGTCCAAAAACCATAAGTGGTTCAAAGGTCCTTTAATAGAACATAAAGTAACCATAACAATAATTGATCCAATGGTCCTTTAATCAAACCATAAGGTAAATACACTTAGAATAAAATCCATAAAGTAGGAGTCATCATAATCAAAGGTACACACAAGTAAGAGTGTCAAGTCCAAGTAAGGTAAAGGACCAAATGTCAACCAAGAGGGTCACAACAAGCCACATACCCACATGCTAATGTGAACCATAAAAGCTGGAAAAATGACTCCTTTAGGGATAACAAAACTAGTAAGCATTTCTCTCTCTCAAGGTACATTGTTCTATATATTTTGGCATCACTGTATAAGGGAAATATCCAAACAAATGGTACAATCCTTAGGTCCTCAACACTGCACCTAAGAATTAGGAGTTAGGGACATCGTAAAGGGGTGCTTTTTCCCTTAAGGAGCAACCTAGAAATAAATGATTAGGAGAGGTGACATCACAAATTTAGCTAATTAATTACAAAGAACAAAAATATTGTAAAGATTTGGTCATTTAAGAACACCTAGACCTTCCTATTTATACCCATGCGCCAATATGGCACCTTACAATTATCAGCCCGTAAGAGTAAAGTGGAAGCCAATATTATGTCACAACACAAAATCTTACCTATATCAACCAGAATCATAACAAAATACTAAATTAGCATTCGCTATCAAGCTAAAGAAATGGAAGTATTCAAGGGTTTCAAACGTGAGATTGAAGGTAGAAGAATCAAGGAGGTAGAGGAATCAAGGACAGAAAGAGAATGAAAGTACAAGAAACAAAATAATAGGAATGCACTTGGAGACTAAACCAAATGTAGACTAAAAAAGAACTAAGCAGAAAGCCAGGTGAATCAGATATTGAAAGTAAGCCCAACAAACTACATGAACATGAAGCAGGAAGAAATTCAATTGGACCTCTAGTAAGAGATATCAACTATATAGAAGGAAGAATATTGTTTGATGAGACACAAAACCAACAAGGTGAATCAGGAGGAAACTATTTTAGACCACAAGTACTCACGGTGTTTAATGGTCTTGAAGAAAGCAAACAGATTGATAAGATGCAAGTGGGAAAAACATGCAGAGGCTCAAATTATCTACCAATAGGCATGTAAGAAAATGTCTACAAAGAAATACAACAAGCCATAGATGTTAGTTTCTCAGAAGTCATCATATCAGACAAAGTTTCATATGCTCCACAGGTAGGGATAAATTCTAACAATTCACATATGTGCAAACCTGGAAAAAAATGTGATGACAAAAAACTCGACAAACTTCTAGAAGATGAAGTAGAAAATAATATTATTGAGGCACAAATAATCATAAAGCTTAATAGCCCAGAAGGAAGCATACACTTTTATGAGCCACAAATAGGAAAAATAGGTAGAGGCTTAGATGATCCACAAGTAGGAATGCCAAAAAATCTATGCAACATCTTACAGGAATCTTTAAATTTGAATGGATCGAAAGATGGAAAAATAGAGAAATTGTCTTATGCTTCTCAGATAGGGAGAAAGTCCAACAATACAGGAGTGTGTAAATATGGAGAAAATGCTAATGGAAAAAATTCCAACATACTATTGCAAGATAAAGTACACAGAAAATTTATTCATCCAAGTCTAATTGGAAACCTCAATGGTTCACCAAGAGGCAGACAGTTTGATGAGATGCAGTCAGATAAGGTGGGAAGATTCTCATATGATCTACAACTA
>LPNX010490183.1:261703-272264 GCA_001517045.1 Pseudotsuga menziesii | reverse complement strand
GGACACTTCAAGGAGAAAAAAATTAAGTGTGGGAGGTTGAGATGGAAGTTAGAAGCCCCCTTGAAAACATTAATATTTCTTTGGTAATCCCTATCTAACAAAATTATTACTTGGGACAATTCTCAAAAAAAGAATTGGAATGGATCTTGAGCAAAGATAATAATAAACTAGTGGATTATTTATTTACATCACATTTCCATTATCAATTTGTTTGTGGAAAGAAGCATTGTACTTAACTAGAGAGTTCAGAGAGTTCAATCCCTTGGCATAAAAACTCTCTTATATTTTTTTAAATAATTGATCAATGAAGCTTCTACAACAATTCACATAGCCCTACCTTGTTATGTGCTTTTGGGGGTTGTGGCTTGCCAGTACTAAGATTATATTTGAGGGGCATGGCTTGTCTATTGGTTAGGATACTCATGGTATTAGAATTTCTTATCCTGAATGTTCAAATGAACCAAAGAAAAAGCCATGAAGCATTTAAAAAAAAATCATCATAGATTTTTATTTCCCTTGACGTTTTTTATGTCATGATTGTTAAGAAAGTCCATATATAAACATAGTAGGAGACATAAATTTTCTAAATAACCGTCACGACTTTCATTTAAAGTAAAATGAAAGCTTAAATACTAACATTAGAGCATAATTTTATTCACTATTCTTCTTAATAAAAACAACTAAAAACAAAGAATTCAAGAAACAACAAGGTTTTAGAGATTTCAAAACTATCACGAAAGAATTCAAGAATCTACAAGTTTTTATAATCCATTCACTATAAAAAGTGAAATTGTTTTTATCTCGTCTAGTGACATCTACAAAAAGTTCAACTCAAAAACAAAGAATACTTCTACAAGTCACGCCTTTTGTTTCAAAAATTAATTTTGATCTTTCAAGAATGAGGAGAATGAAGGGCACGTAGATCCAATCTATATTGAAAGATGATTAT
Source organism: Pseudotsuga menziesii (assembly GCA_001517045.1). Taxonomy (NCBI): domain Eukaryota; kingdom Viridiplantae; phylum Streptophyta; class Pinopsida; order Pinales; family Pinaceae; genus Pseudotsuga; species Pseudotsuga menziesii. Next base: position 271,315 of record LPNX010490183.1, on the reverse strand, counting down.
AGTATATACACCCTAATAACTTAAGATACAAAATATACAAACTAGTTTTGAACTTTTCTCACGCTAATGAATATTTTTATTTTAAATTTGAAATATCAAAAATATAAAGTAAGAATTATTTAAAAAAATGAAAATGAATACAGTTAAAAATGATAATTTTTTATTATTAAAATGAGTTGCAATATTTCCATTATATCATTTACGTTTTATTTTTCTTTAAATGATTTTATATTAAACCATATACAATAATCGAGACATAACATGTTTAGCTTCACTTAATATTTTATTATTAATTTTTTTTGCCCAAATATTATATTTCTCCAACAAATAGATTTATCTCACAATTATATTTGTGTACTAAATTTAATTCATTATATTTATGTTTTTAAAATAAATATATATAATTTTATTTTATAGTTATAAAATAAGATTTGATTTACTTTGCACCTACCAGGGAGATCTTTTTGTCGATCTTGTAACGTTTGTTACTCACAAAATAATAAAAAATAAAAATGTTAATTATCTGCCAAAATAAATGTCCACCACAAAAACAACTTAATGTTCCTACCTAACAAAAGAATAAAAAATTAAAATTGTTAGCTAAAAAAATGTCCATAAAAACAAACACAATATGGGGGAGATGTTATAATGTTCCTCCCTAACAAAATAATAAAAATAGAAAAATTTGAATTATCCTAAAAAAATGTGTGCAATGCCTCCTAAACAAACCATGGTTTTATTGTACATGGTTTAAGAGGGCCTTGCAAATGGTTTTAAAACATGTGCAAGGCCTCCTAAACAACCCATGGTTTTATTTTACATGGTTTAGGAGAGCCTTGCAAATGGTTTTAAGACCGTGTGCAAGGCCTCCTAAACAACCCATGATTTTAGGAGGGCCTTGCACATGGTTTTAAAATCATGTATGGGGGAGATGTTGTAATGTTAGTTTGAATCAAATCAATGGCTATATATAGGACACACAAAAGATAGCTCCTCGAGTGCAATACTTAAGAAGAGGTTTGCACCTCAAGAGATTTGATCCCTCTCCACCCTTGATAAAGCCTAGGATATGGATCGTTATATAATAAGATTATGTTTACTAAATTATTTTAGTTTTACATCAATAAAAAATAATATCTCATATTTTCAAGATTAACCCAAGTGCAACAAGTGTATAGCATAGATTAATTTAAATGCATTTTGATTAAGACTTAAATGGGGTTAGTTAAATGATTACATGGAAGAATACGCCTACTAAACTTTTTGTTTCTTCAAATGATGGTTTAAATTTATTTTGAAGTCTGGGTAGCTTCAAAAATGAGTGTGACCTATAGTGTTCACCAACAAGGTGCATAAGTAGTTTAGATTATATTTTTTTTTGCTAGCATGGCATGTTACTAATAACCATTTAGATATAATTTGAGATTTTGGATTTCCTTAAGCATATTGAAACAAGATTAACCAAAACTCTTAAAAGTATTATTTGAGATTTTAGACTTGCTTAAACAGATTAACAAAATTGACCCAAACTATTAAAAATGTACATCTAATATTCATTTCATAATTTTCATATCGTGTTATACTTAGATTGAATTATACTTAAATTTAAATAAACTTCAATTAAAAAGTAATTAAAATATTCTCTATGAATTGAACAACGTTGTCAAAAAAACCCACATGTTGGTGAAACAGTGAAAAGTCCATAAGATTTTCAAGTATTTAATAATGTAATTTCCTTTCACTTTATGAAAAAATACTATTTGGAAAAAGCTTGCACGATATCCAACGTCCAACTATGTATCCGTGTAAGATTTGCAACGTTAACTATGTATACACGTAAGCGACTAAATTTATTTCAACATACTTCATTTTCCACGTATGTCTGACGATACAGAACTTCTTCGCATACCTTCTTAACTTATTACCAGTTTTTCATTAAAACTATGCTTAAACCCTACAGCCCTACAACTATATATTTTTTTTATTTCCACTGGTTCATTTATTTCATCTGCGAGCTTCCAGTTGAAGCAGTGTAAGAGCTGCGCCACAACGAACTCTACAATAAGCATTCCCAATTGTTGTCTGGGACATCCTCTCTTGCCTACTCCAAACGGAATCCACTAAAATTTTTGCACTTTTGCATCTAGGAATCCTGTTGCTTCCATGAATCTCTCCAGCTTGAAACTTTTAGCATCTTTCCACAGCTTTGGGTTCCTTCCAATTGCCCATAAGTTCAACACAAGGCGAGTTCCTAGGGGAATTTCATAGCCCAATACAGTGCAATCCTCCATAGACGAATGGGTAATGTAAAGCGGCTCGGGCGGGTGGAGTCTAAGCATTTATTTCACCACAACTTGTAAAATGAATGAGAGAAGGAAGATCATATTCTTGTACCATACGGTCTAGTGCAACAACGCATTCCAGCTCGTCCTGAAGCTTCTTCAGCACTGCAGTGTTTCTCAGCACTTCAGACATTGTCCACTCTATGCTTGCAGCCGACACATTCGAGCCAGCCAACAACATATCCTTCGAACAAAACAAATCCAAAACAAATTCAAGATTGTCACCGTAACATATATGATTTAAGCCATTGACATGAAATTTAATTATAAGATAGAGATTATTCTATACATAGAGGATCAATTTTATATTGTCTAGCTTAATTTGGAACTGATCCATATCTTCTTTGTGACCAACAAATCAACAAAACGTACAAATTTGTAGGCTTGGATACCATCTTTGTGTCGATGTCCATGAACTTGAAAGATGCGACACCATGGAAAACTGCCTTGCAATAGACGATTTGAAGCTCCCGATAGGAAATAATTTCAAAAATTTGGGCATTGATCCTTATGGTGTCCCTCCGGCGGCCTCCGCATGACATTGAGTACACAATATGTTTTCACGATGTTCCCTTCATTTCTTATATCTTATAATTAGATCATTAGTTTCGCCAGTTGCGATTGGATCTGATTCATGCCAACTCCAATTTCGTCAACATGTGAAGCTTCCAACTTCATTACGATCTCCAGAGCCTCGCTCTATGTTGCAATCTTCTACTGCATCAAGGGCATCCTAATATGCGGTACTAACACCGCAATGAACCACTCCTTGTGTTGTATATCACTCATTCCAAAACTGACTTTTGCCATTAGCATCTTAAATCGTTGACCAAAATCCCAGATTGATTCATTTGGGTATTGCTTGAACTCTTTTAGTTCTGCGATATATTGCAACTCAGACTTAGGCTTCTGGAATTATTCAATGAATACATTTCTAATCTCTGTTATATTTTTCATTGGGTTCCCCATGGGAACTTGCATAAACTTCATGTACCAGTCCAATGCGCGACCTCGAAAATTTTTCGCCAACTGACCTCTCTTAATATCCTCATCTACGACTTGTTTGACACTCAGGACTAATTTTCATAGAAACCAATTCTGTTCAGGATCCTCAGCCTCGTTCCCATGAAACAGAGGAAACTTTACATCATCACCCATCATCCTGGGCCTTCTTCCTACATTCGTTGATCCATTACTATTACTATGTTGATGACACGTCGAGCAATTAGGTATTGAGTTGATCTTTCTTCCTGATTATGAAAGAGTGCACGGAGGTGTGGGTACATTGTTGCACTGGGTTTGTATTTCCTCGGTATCGAGTATAGCATGGTCATATCCTTCATCACTGTAGGGTTTCTTAGTCCCTAGTGATATTCTCTCATAGCTTCTTATTTCGATCGCAGCAGGACTCTCCTCAGTCCTCTGCATCTTCTCTGGCCAAAACCTTACCCCACTTCGAAGAAGATCACACTCTTCTTCAACTTGTCGAAACAAGAAGCAGAGCTCTACACAACAGAGCTCTACTTTTTGGAGTTAATCTTCATTATACCCTTTTCAAAGATGAGCATTTTAATCCACAATTGCAAAGATAATAGAAACCTACCTCTTGGTCCTTTGAAGAATTCCCTTTCGCGTCACTTTAAGACTTGACTCTGTTGACCACGAACTCAATAATGTAGCCTTCCAATATATTTTCAAGCCACACTTCAAAAGCCCTTGATGCTCTATTGTCTATCTCCTTCAGCTGTTGGATCAGCTATGGGGTCCAGCAAGTAGGTTTGTCTCCCTGAAAATTTGTCTTTCGATAGGTCAGCTGCGTCAACCACGCGTACATCAAAAACACGACAAAGAAGTATTCATGGATATTAGAATAGATATGCCTTCCCATACACTCTTATGTCATTAATATAGAATTTTGATTTTCTTTCGCTGCGAATTCTCGAGCCTTCTGATCGAACCAATCCTGAATCTTCTGTCTCCTTCTCCTCGTACTATGGTCCCAACAACAGAACCATTTGTTGACATAGACCTATTGACATGGGTTCACACTCTATCGACACCCCTAACTCAGTGATCCCCCCTGAGCACCAGCCAAGACATGTTTTACCCTGTCCAGCAAGACCTCCGAGGAAGATGAAGTCTCCCCTGAGATGCTCGAGGGGGGCACTGTTGGAACCACATTTTCACAATAAGGAGGGGTTTTGTGCATCTACTAGTCAGCTCTCGCAACATTATACAGAGATCCAAGCATTGGTTTTACATCACTTATTCATCTCATAAACCATTAGATCAAATCAATACATCAGATCACATCATTATGTTTACTTATGAATAAATCGATCAACATGAAATTATTCAAAACACATAAACATCGCATCATGCAGAAAGTAATAGACATACAGCGACATTGATTCATTCATATCACATCATTTAACACAGAGAAAGTAGAAAGACACAAAACAAAGTGGTTCCATCAACATCTGTCATGTCATATTACTCTTCACATCAACACAAGATCTCAAAATACGTCATCAAGTCTTGAAGCAGCCAACCCAAAAAAACAGATACAATGTGATCCTCCATAATTACCATCAGACATAACATAACACATACGAAAACATCTCTTAATCTTTATCTAAGATGATCTTGGTGACATACCTTCATCTCTTTTCTATTACATTTCTACTTCTATTTATAGGCTTGTGCATTTTACAACATGGTTCGCTTTAACTGACTTCTTAACTAATTCAAACCAAAAACTACAAAACCATGACCAAAACTACAAAATCGTGACCAAACCGACTCTTTGTTGACCTTTCCTCATTGTGCGCCATCCTTGGTCTTGTGCATCATCCTCAATCTTGCGCATCTTTTCTTTATCAAAAATGCCTGCCAACATTATTCATGGGTAATACTTAAACTTACTCATTCTTAATACCATATAAGTGTTGGTGTGCTTTGTTCTCGATCACTGGAGCTGATGCAGTGCACATAACTTGTCGTCAATTAATGCTCTTGGTTGTAGTTACAGTTGGAATCCCTTCAACATGATTTAAAGTGGAAAGCTTGTAGCAAGGGGAGTAGCTATAGTTTATGGCTTTGTTCATCCAAGAGTGCCATGATATTCATGCATCTCTTCAAATTAACATCAATTACCATTGAAGTAGGTCCATTTATTTTCCTTGTTTATACCGTCATAACACCTAGTATAATTAGTTTTTATTATTTAGTAATATTTTAATCATAGTTTTAAGCACGATGTCCTCATAATTAAATCAGAAATAAATGCTAGTCTCAGCACCAACATACGCAACAATATTATAAGCGTGCCTTGCAAGTCACACCAACCATTAAAATCGGAACTTTTCTTGCTACTTGGATAGGATTTTTGGAAACCAAGGCTACTAGTTAATACTCCGCGGCGTCAATGTTTTCATGCCCTCCCGGTTGGTTCTATCCATATTCTAATTTTAGTTGACTTCCAGCAATTGTCAATATGAATCTTCTGCACAATATACATGGGAATCTTCTGCACATTCTGCATGTGGATTCGAACTCACAACCAACAAACTCCTAATCGTGTGAACCATAAGTGATTTTTTTTTTCGAGTTGGTTTTCCTGAGTGGTCGAGGAGGAGACCATGTGAGGTTGGATGGTTTGGATGGTGTACCATATGGACCGAGCCCTGGGACAAAATTTTCTACCAAATATTTTGGACATCACAATTCAATCATCATATAAAAATTATTCGCAGGAAGGAGGTTGCTTATGCACGTTTTCCTAACGGAGTCGCCATTTTTGTTAGGGAGATAAAATTCCTATGGATTAGGGTGTACCACAATAGACTAAATTACACCAAAAAACAATCCATTCCAATATGCAATAGAAATAAATGCATCACAGTAAGGGATATGAAGCGTACCTTTTTTTGGAAGGTTGATGTAGATCCCTGTTGAGCTTTTCCAACACATTCGTATTCACAATTCGCTCTCAACAATAGCAAACAATGCAAGCATGATATATATCAAAGTGTTAGATCTACTCTAGTATATATAAACCATCATGTATAAGTAAACAAATACATATGATGGATACAATATTCATATTTATGCATATGTATTGGACATGAAATGGATATTTCTATTAATAAAACAGAGATACAATAGTGACAAACTATGTCATAACTTCTCCAAACTAGAGAAACTGAGTCCTCCACCTGGGCATCCACCACTTCAATCCTCCATCTCATAATGGCAATCTTACAAAGCAAAGGAAATCTTGGGAAGAGCAGCACTATGTGCTCCAAAGGGCCAAAGGGATGCAGACTCAAGCATAAACAAGTGAGGCAACAATGAACTATAGTTTCATTGCTATCCAAATTCTCCTCCTGAATGTATTAAAGAGGCTCAATATATAACACTCCAAATAGGTAGTGGAGGGTCGAGTCTGAGCGTTCTCAAGGAATATGGAAGGCCAAGAGTCAAGTTATTGGTGACTCTATGAGGAAAACTACAAATTTTTTTGTCTTCACACACATTTCCTGACGTATGCGGGTTTTGGATCAAAAGATGCATATATAGGTGAGTATAGCTTTACAAGTCATGTATACACATACACATGTACTTTTTGGGGAATTTCTTGGAGAATCAAAGCATAATATGAAAAAATGGGGTTGAAAGAGTCTGCATAGGGACATGTAAGTCCATAAAGGTGTGATCTACCAATTCTGGTAAAATCAGCTATTATAAGCGGCCTCTCCATTTAATGTTTTTATGACTTGTACATCTGAATTTAGACCATATGCCCCCTGAGATTCAGATCATTCTTCTCCCTTAGAAAATGATGGTCCCCATCATTTCATCCTAAAAAGAGGCCCATGATTACAATGTTCCAATTTCCAATGAAGAGAAGGGTTTTTTGTGGTTAACCCATAACCATGGGTTTTGTGTAGTTGACACCTAACAGTGATTACAATACATAAACATGGGTTTTGTGTGGTTGAACGATAACCATAACAGTTAGTTTTGTGTGGTTGAACCTTAACCATGATTACAATATGATTTAATAAAAGTCAAAAAATGGTCTTTGGTGTAGTTGATGTCTTGCTACAAATCCACTCATAGCTTCTAACGCAAGTGATGAAATTGAATTCCGTTGAAGACCCATTTGAGATATTGAATAAAAAATTCCATCCATATAACATACTTTCTCTATGGTGGTACAAGGAATGAGAAAATGTTTGTTGAAGATCAGGGGATGCCCATGCACTGTTTTTGCATACATATGTTCCTTCAATCAACGATATCTCTCAAAAGAAGAATCCAAATGAAAAATCGTGAAATACCCATTTTAGCTAATAAAAATATCTTTCCAATGAGATATGATAGAGCCTTTGTTATTTTATTTATATTCTATGGTACGTTTTTGAATTTGATGTACATCAGGTCGCACTATGCATAGACATATGTTGCTTCAAACAAGCATATCTAACAAACCAGGAAGGTAAATAAAAAGCAAAAAATATCCATTTTAGATGACAAAAATATATTTCCAATGAGCTATGGAAGAGACTTTTATATACTCTTTGGAGTCTATGGTACTTTTTTAAAGTTGTTGTACGTGAGGTTGCACTGTGTACGAACATATGTTGCTTCGAACAAGCATATATCACAAACTAGAAAGGTAAATGAAAAACCAAAAAAATACCCATTTTAGATGATAGAAATATATTTCCAATGAGAAATGGAAGAGTATTTGAAATTATCTATGTAGGTTGCAATATCTTTTTGAAGTTTGTAGAGACGTGTTGACCTTCAATTCGTCTATCATGGGTGTTTATATGATGGTCACACAAATATGGATGGGATGATATGGGGCTGGAATGGGGTATCCCAAGCTACAATAATCATGCAAAGAGGATTTTAATCCGTTCCATGGACATATGAGGATGAAATAATGCTTGATATGGGAGTTTATATAGCCACAAAGGATGCCAAGGGTTTGTAGAGAAACATGGGATGTTGTAGAGATCATGGAACATTTTGCTGCAATTAAAATAGCCTATAGTGCCCAAGGACCAAATGTGATGCTTACAATGTATGGCCCAACAAATGGACTCTAGGTGTGCCAAAAGGAGATCGAATATTCATGAAGATATTTGAACCCGAACTATACTCAAACCCTCATTCCCATGGAGAGCGTACCTTCTCTAATACCACTGATCTAGATCTTCGGGGATGAGACCCAGAAGGCTTGTATGTTGAGAGAGGAGGAGAGAAAACCTGCAAATTGTTATTAATGTATCATAAAGTAACATAGAGAAACATAGAGTAAATAGAGTAAATATGCCACATGAAGGGGTGAGGCTCAAGAAGGGTTATTTGATCCTCACGTCTCAAACCATACTAAGAAAAGCACTCAGAACCAATAACCCAATAACTCAATAGAGTAAGATGAATGTAGGATGCGGAAAATCCTTGAATGCTTTATTGAGAAGGCATAGAGTATATTTCTAACATTATTAAAAATTTCCTTGGGGAAATACCATGGGTTGTGAAACACCATGGATGAGAGAGATAAAATGTGCCATTAAGACATACCATGGAACAAAACCATGGGTTTTCAAATACCATGGATAGGAGAGGGTGGCCTCTCCATTTAACATTTTTATGATGAATGACAGAGGGTGGCCTCTCCATTTAATTGTTTAATAACCCATACATATAAATTTAGAGCATATGACCCTTGAGATTTAGATCAAAGAAGGGCTATAGGGATGGTGAGAGAGAGGGTTGGGTGGGTGTGTTGGGAAAGAGAGAGAGAGAGAGATGTAGGGTGTTGTGTGTGATGTGGTGAGAAAGAGAAGGGATGAAGAGGGTTAGGGGTAGGGGAAGGATGAGAGAGAGAGAATTTAGGTTAACGAAGAAGGGAGGAGAAGAGGAATTAGAGAGAGAGAGAGAGATGTGGGAAGCTAGCGTGGTGGGATAGATATCAATTTTTTTTCATTTATCTATATATAAACAAAGGCCCAATATATATCAATAATCTTTTTTCTATAACGAATAACTACATATCATCAAAATAATTTCCTACATTATGATCCTCCTTATCAACGTAACCCTATGCCCCTCACCTCTAGGATTTATCCCTTGCCTCTATATTAAATATCAAAGTTGAGCCTTGAAGGAAATTAGTCAACGACATGCTACAATTTTAATGAAACATCCTAATCCAAGCATTTAAAAAGGTAGAAATAAATTCCCATTCCTA
>LPNX010490183.1:245238-255317 GCA_001517045.1 Pseudotsuga menziesii | reverse complement strand
GGTTAAGTTTATAGGTTTTTATATTTTAAAATTTTTTGGTAGAATATTATTTATGTTTTTCCTAGATTAAAAAAGAATGGGACAATGAAGATTGCTTTTGTGGTCCTCCTTCAAAATTTAAAAATAAAAAATAACGCAAGTGATAATTGCATTTTGTGGTAGTTGTGTAGTCCTTGTGACAACGAAGCTCGGAGTCAAGCTAATGTCCAATTCATGTGAGAGTGGAACTTCTAATCAACTCCTATAAACTCCTAATAAACACTTTGAATTTATGTGATAACTACACTTAGTGTCATGGTAATCTAAATTCCATGTGAGAGTGGAACTCCATCTAGCATTTGGGAGTCAAGTTAATGTGTAGAATGTTTAGTCTGACTCCATTTGGCAGCAAAAAGTTGAGCTAATATACAATTCCTGTAACATTCCAACTCCTAATAAACTCCTCCAAACTCTTAATAAATTCCCCCATTTAACATTTTGGCATGGAGTAACTCCTAATAAACTCCTCCAAACTCTCAATAAAATTCTCCATTTAACATTTTGGCATGGAATTAATGTACATAACAACCATTATTTAATATGGTGATGATTGGGTAACAAATTTAATTTTTGGTGGCACATCAAATGAGAGTTCATTCGGCATATGCTTATATAATACAGATTTAATTTTTAGTGGCACTTCAAATGAGATTTCATCCCACATATGCTTATATAATATTAATTTCATAAAGCATTTTTTATCTTCTTATGATATCACAAATGATAGGAGATTTTATATATTTGTTTTTAAAATATGGAAAAATTGGGAGAGAGACTATGAGAGTCAAGACTAAACACTTTTAACATGGTTCATTTCAGACTTAGAAATGAAAAATAGATGAGCTTTAATTGTTACTGAACAAGGGACAAGCTAAACAAATTTGAAGAATCGAAATCGGTAAGTATATTGCCATGTTCTAAGAGAGTAATTAAATAATTTGCATGATGGGCAGGTCTCCCATCATGTGAATGTTTCCAATAATGGGCAACTAAAAAGGCCCTGGGGGCAGCTTCCATTTTCTTCACTGGAATTTGAAACCCCATGCCGCCACCACTGCAAGGAGAAGAACATTGGCGAGTTTAATATAAGAGTAGAAGCATTCATGAAATTTCCTCTCATAACCGAACTCATTCTCCATTATCATTCAAATCCACCTACAATGATAGACAGATTGCATAGGCTGAAATTGTCTTGAATTTATCAAAGAAATGCATACATATACATGAAGTATTTGTTACCTTTTAACTAACAGTCACATAGAATTTGCATGCAGAAACGGGTGAAGTAATCAGAAACTGGTGGTGTTATATTTACGCCGAAGGAATTACACAATGGAGACGGAAGTCTCAATAGATTCCTCGTCACTCCATCCAATTAAATTTCGACAAGTGTCTCATCTGTTGAGCCAATAGGAGTTCGACAGGTGTCTTCTGTGTTACAGTCGACCCTGCGCATGAATGGATTGATGGGGTTATGTCCTTACATTTTTTTCATGTACGTTTGGTGATCAATTTCTTATTTTTGTAATATGTCTCGATTGATAGTTCGACAGGTGTCTTTTGTGTTATGGCCAACCTGATGCATGAATGGCTTGATGGGTTTATGTCCTTACAGTTGTTTTCAATCACATTTGGTGATAAATTTCTTATTTTTGCCACATGTCTCAATTAAATGGGCCATCTTTTTTACCAGTGTCCTTTACTGTAGTTCAGTTAAGCCCTTTATCAATTTAGCAACGTGATTCTGTAGTCTCGATTTTGCATGCTTGTTTCTGCATTCTTGAGTTCGTAACTTCTGTCCTGCAAACTATATTTCCACAATACAACTTTTCATAAACTTGCTTCCGCAACCTCATTCTTTCTACAACATGATCTTTCCATAGTTTGGTTTTCACAACTCAATTTCTGCATATTAACCTCCAGGAAACTCCTTTCGACAATCTCCTTTTTTGTAATACATATTTCCGTAAATCTATTTCCGCATATTACCCTTCACCAAGCTCCTTTTGATTGATGGGCCTATGTACTGACATTTGTTTTCATGCGTGTTTGGTGATCAATTTCGTTTTTTTGGCCCATGTCTCGATTGAAAAGCCCATATTTTCTTCTAGTGTCATTTATTAGAGTTCAGTTCAGTACTTTATAAATTTATCAACATGATTCTGCATTCTCGATATTTCCACAATACATCTTTCCACAGACTTGCTTCCGCGACCTCATTATTTCCGCACTAGAATATTTCCGCAATTGAGTTTTCACTACTTGGTTTCCACATATTACCCTTCAACAAGCTCCTTTCTGGAAGATCATTTTCTACAAGACTGTTTGCGCAATAGATATTTCCGCAAATATGTTTCTGTAGCTCTATTTATTTTTTTCCAATGTCCTTTATTGTAGTTGATTTCATTCCTCTATCAATTTATCAACGCGATTCTACATTCTCGATTTCGTAACTTTTGTCTCGCATAATATATTTCCATAATACATCTTTCCGCAGACTTGCTTCCGCAACCTCATTATTTCCGCAATAGAATATTTCTGCAATTGAGTTTTCACAACTTAGTTTCCACATATTACCCTTCAGCAAACTCCTTTCCGCAATCTCCTTCTCTGCAGGACTATTTCCGCAATAGATATTTTCAAAAATCTGTTTCCATAATTCTGGTTTCGGAACTTTGTTTCTGCAATTGCGGATTGCGAATTGCGGGTTTGCAATTCTTTGTTTTTAAAAACAAACTTCTGCAAAGTTGTGCCCACAAGGGTCCTTTCCGCATTCATATTGCAGATTACGGATCTTGCTTCCCACTTGTTGTTTAGGGTGTTTTGTTGACATGTGGCTTGCATGTTTTGACTACACTCTTATCTGTTTCCATAAACGACCGGTCCCATGCATGAATGGATTGATGGGCTTATGTTTTGACATATTTTTTCATGTACATCTGGTGATCAATTTCATTTTTTTGCTACATGTATGAATTGACATGCACATATTTTCTTCCACTGCCTTTCACTGCAATTCATTTCTTTGAATTGGGCATAGCCATTATGAAGATTTGAGGCCAAGGGTTTTGTGAGAGTTTTAGTGCAATGGCTCTTGTGGGTGTTACAGTTGATTTTACCACACATGGTAGATCACACATTTATGGCCTTCCCTGTCCCTCTGTAGACTATTTGGACCCCATGGACTATTTTTGTACCTTTGATGTTTCCAAGATCATCCCTAAAAACACCTGTTATTGGCTCTATGCGACTTTTTAACCCTTTCTTGCGTATATACGCGGATATAACCCTTAAATATGTGTACATCGGGATCCGTTCAAAAGGCCAAATATTTTTGGAGTTTTCCTTGATGTGGATTCGAGTCACTTGTCTCCTAGCCTTCCAAATGCCTCGAGATCGCTTGGATTTGACCTTCGATTACCCCATTGAAGCACTATATAAGGAACCCTTTGGATACATTGAAGAGGAGGAATTGAAGAGCAAGAAAACCATAGTCCATTGTTGTCGTAGCTTGCTTATACTTGAGTCTGCATCTCTTTGTCCCTTGGAGCACTTGGTTTTCTTCCAAAGCTTGCCTTTTCTTGTGAGCTTACTATTGAGAGATGGAAGATTGAGGTGGTGGATAAATATCGACAGAGGTTGTCATTCATGTAATCTTTGATTTATATGAATAGAAATATCTTTTCCTGTCCAATGATGTGCATTTAAATGAATATTGAATCCATGGATGCTTTTAATTGCTTATACATTATTGATTATATATGCTAGAGTAGGTCTAACACCATTATATAGCATGCTTGTCTTGTTTGCTGATTGTTGAGAGAGTAAATTGTTAACACAAGCAGGATTGGAAAAGCTCAATAGGGATCTACATCAACCATCCGGAATAAGGTATGTTTCGAGATCCTTTAGTGTTAGATGTTTTATTTCTCTTTCATATTGGGAAGGGATTGATTTCTACGGTTGCTCTATCTGTTGTGTTACACCCCAAGCCATAGGAAGTTTTCTCTGTAACAGAATTGGCGACCATATTGGGGAGTTCCTAGTCATTTCCTTTGAGGGTTTTGTCGGCATTCAATGTTCTTGAATTGATTTTATTTCTCTATTTTTGAGTTGGTTTTGGGGGCATGTTTGCCTAGTAGTGTCTTATAGGAGTAAATTTTTTCTCAACTTGTCTATTTTCCTTCTTTTTTTATCTCTTTTTCTTCCTGTACATGGGTTTTTCCCTCACAATCGCGTGTACACGCGAGTTTTCCTAGAATAGCCGCGTATATACTTGGATTTACTGCAAACAGTCGCGTATGCTCTAGTTTTTTCCTTTTGGGGGAAGTTTAAGTGTTTCTGGGTGAGTTTGGATGATTGCTGAGTCTTCTTGGATGCTTCTGGAGTCTATATACACCCCTGTTTTTTACCAGAGATGATTTTTAGTTTAAATTTTTGAAAATTTTCTTGTCATTTCATTTTGTAATTTTTGTTTTCGGATTAGTGCATTAGATCTCTTTTACCTTGGTGCTTTTCTTGGGTTATTTCTGGTAGTGCTTGCAAAGTCTAGGGCTTGTAGAGTCATACTTTTGCATTTTATCTCATTTAATTCAAAAAATACAAAAAACATTTTCTTTTTGGATCATTATGCATTGTTTTCATTTTGCATTTGCATGGTACTTGAATTAGGTTTTCTTGGAGATTATTAGTCATATTTTCATGTAGGAATGATTGCATATTCAATTGAAGGAAAATTTTGCACTTCACGTAGTAGCATACCTTGTTCTTCATTTGACACAGTGCATTTGCATTGATTGTTAGGTGTGCAGTTTACTTCTTGTTGTGTCATAACATCATTAGTTGCATGACCATTTACCCTTTGAGTAATAAGTCAATTAAAATCAACGCATAATAAAATGAATTACACTCTTTTCTTTTATAGGGTGCACCAACAAGACTAGGTTTTAGGGTCTTGGAATAGTTCATTGTGAGTAAATTCTCCAAGACCACTAAATGAAACATTTATGTGTCTATCTAGGTGAGAGTGTGAAATTCCTCTATATAATTAGTGTTCTCAGGATCCTCCTCTTACAAGGGAGTTAAGCACGAGGCAATGTGAGCAATTATGATTGGTATGACCCCTGGTTGTAACTGAGTAGCACCGGAGATATTTCCAGGATTGTATTCGCATCTGGGGGATCTTTCAAGAGTTTCAGGCTTTGATACCCTACCCATATAGTCAATCCTGCCTGCAACTATCTACCTAAGCATTGGTTATATTGAGGTGACCTTAGTTTCCTTACCTAGGTTATTGAGGGGGTACTTCGTAGAGGTTATTCTGTAGGTGTCCTAGCCAGGTAGGGGTCGAACAGCATAGTCGCTATATGCGTTGAAGCTAAGGGCCACTATAATTGGTTACGAACCTCTACTTGTTGTGTATGGGATTCTCAAGCCTCTCCTAGGTGATACATACCTGCTTCATTCGGGAGCTCACATATCCTACCCTTGTTTGCTTGTGATTTGGATTTACATTTTATAGGTGTGTTCTTTGTGCACGCTACTTTTTCTAGGGTTTGTGTAATTAGATCGAGTCTTTTCATTTTTTGATTCATTGTGGATTCAGGTGTGACGCTTCGCCATTATTGTCATTTAGTAGGACTTACGCCTTCCACGTCTCCTCCTCCTTTGGGAGAGAGAAACATATAGTCCAGGTGGACTATTTCTCACTTTGATTCACAAACTATGGGAGATCATGAGGATGAGACTCCAGAGATATCCTCTCCACCATATGAGGTTGGGGAGGAAGATCCTACTCCCGTATATGATCCTTCACCAGAAATACCTTCACAATCTGGTTATGATCCCTCATTCATAGGTCGCTGGTATTGGTTGCCAGGTGATGAGACTCATTATTAAACCACAGGCACTAGTCATGTTCATTATGGCATGTATGATATCCCTGCACCCAATCTGACACATCATGTCGAGTCAGAAGTTGAACCTAGCACTATGCTTGGGGGCACTCCTATTCCTTTCCATGCAGAGAGATTTGGGAGCACTAGTCACATTGCACCTTCCATCCCAGTGGTGGAAGCAACCTCACATGTCTGTCCTAGACCTAGTGTTAGTAATCATATGCGGATACCAAAACCAAGAGGAGTGACCATTGGGAACACCACTTACATTCCTTCACATGTCCCTTTTTCCTTGAACCCTACTCCTTCGAATGCATTTTTGACAACCCTTCCTCCCCCTCATTCACATGGTCCTTCAGGATGGAATATCGCTACTAGCCATGTTCGTATTGCGATTGCTCACACAATAGTATCTAAGATTCAAGTACCTCCTGCGATGTTGGGAGGTCATATCCTTGTTTCTGGATCATCTTATGGTCCATCTCAAGGAGTTCCCCATATCCCTAACTATGTACATTCTCATGGGACATCTCTTGGGACATCTTATGGAGCTTCTCATGGACAGTCTTATGGACCGTAGTATGGACAGAACTATCAACCCTATGGGTACGGGTATCAACAACCTACTTACTCTTCCAATTATGGCTTCGTAGCACTCCATAATCAAGGTACCCCACATCACAATGCTTCCATGTATCCCTATACGGGTCAAACGGGAGGATGTTATAATGGCCAAGGCCATGGTATTTATAGCAATCAACCTTACATGAACTAGAATTATCAGGGATCATGGCATAGATAGGCTCAACCTAGGCTCCCTTTCCTCACAACATTGAACTTACCTGACTTATCGAGACTTATGAATGATCCGATGTCTCATGACCTGACTTGGCCAGCCGTCCCTAACAAGCTTCCTTCGAACATTCCCAAGTTCAAGGGTAAAGCTGGAGAAGATCCTACTAAGCATGCCACTACTTTTAACCTTTGGTGTTCTTCCAATTCCTTACATGAGGATTCAATCCGTTTGAGGCTATTTCAATGCACCCTCATTAGGCCTGCAACGAAATGGTATATAGAGTTACCAAGGGGGCATACATTTTATTTGATGACCTTGCCATGACTTTCTTCAATCACTTTCAGCTACCCGTACGTTACGACGTTGGTACTGAACTCTTGTCGACATTTTGACAAGACAAAACCACACATATCTCGGATCATATTCAAGAGTGGCATAGATGGAAGCGGTTGATTAAAGCCTCTATACCACCAAAATTTATCCTTGAGTGGTTCCTCAAGTCATTGTTACCTTACATCGCAAAGGATGTTTCTACATCCGAAGTTCAAAATGAGGAACAAGCAATCTTTAGGGCACAAGAGTTGGATTTTATCTACGCTCAATCCGAACTTTTGTATGAGATTATACCTAATGCTCCGCGATCTAGTTTTGATCCCGAGATTAAGCCTGGGCCACATGCTGATGGCATTGTGGGCTGTACAAGTACGAAACCTGCGGATTTAGTTATGAAACAAGTGAGCCAATTGTCAATTAATCAATCTGCATCGGGACAAGCTACGGCTTCATCTCGACCTATCCAATCGGGGAGTGTACTTTCCATTCAATCGTTGAACCAGAAGGGAAACTAGTAACCTGGAAGGACAAAGAAAAAAGGGAAAAATAATCGTAACGGTGGGAATAAGAACGAAAATGCTAATTATAATGACAAGAAATCTCGTGCTGCTGGGGGGACAAGCAAACTAAATGTAAGGTAAAGTTTCCTTGCAAGTTATGTAAGGAGGAGCACCTCACTCACTTGTTCCCTCACATGGAATATGCCTCGAGGTTCATAGCATAGGGCCCACCCATGCTAACTAATCCTTTACCCAACAATCAAAATATGAACTCGAGGACCATTGATCCTCATTGTCCATTGCGTGGAGATCAAAATCCCCCAGAGGCTAATACTAGTCATGGTTGCATCAACATGGTGTGCACTACTAAGGTTGTGACTTGTGCGAAGGATTATGGTTCATCACAACTAGACCTTGGAAAGGGACCCGCTCCACCTGAGAGCTCTTTGCATATCAAAAAATAAACTGATAAACCTGAAGTTACATCTCGCATTCCTAAGGGAGTCCTAAAGCGTTCAGGGAACAATCCTAATGCCCGAGCCACCCAAAACTATTTCGTTGTCAAGGATTTGGACCAAGCTCTTTGTGCGATTTCCATGCTTGAATTACTTCAGACTTTTCCTTCACAGAGGAGAGGCTTGCTTTCTGCTCTTGGGGTTAATGATGATAACTCTTTATCCATTATTAAATTTGAAACCATGGGAATACAACCTTGCTTGACTTACTACGTGTCTCTTTTGATTCATGTAGATTGTCTTAATTTGACCATCAAATGCACTATTATTGATGAAGGAACTGCTGCTTCTGTGATTTCTTTTTCATGATGGAAGGGTTTGGGTTCTCCCGAGTTGTCTCAATCCGCCACTATGTTAACAGCTTTTGATGGTAGATCATTTCGACCGCATGGGATTCTTCCTTCTCTTACGGTCCAATTGGGAGGAAAGACCGTCACGATTGAGTTTGAGGTGGTTCATGTAGAAATTCAGGCCAGCAATAGATTAATTTCACTCACAACAATTAACAATTGATCATGCAAAATTGCTCACAAGAGAGACTGAATATGGAGCTGTAACACAAAATTATATTAACTGAGTGTACAATAGCCAACCCTGTAATAACATAGGCTATTGAATAAATAGAATACATGAAGAAATCGAATGCATGAGGAAGTATCCAAATCTAGGATAAAGCAGGCTTACTATAATTAAGCAAATCCCCCATAGGTGTAAAAAGTTGATCCCAAATCTGTCATGGAGCTCATGAATTGGCAAGGGAGCATGGGCAAGCTAAAGAGTGGTGGAATGGCAGCTCATACATGCTTTTGCATGGAGAAAAGAGTGGAGGATGAAGAGGACAAAAAACTAGTTCACCTCACCTAGTCTAGCTTTCCTATGTGCCTTAAAACACTGAAAAAGCAGATAGGCACCTAGGAGGCCAGGAATAAAGCAGATTTGATTCCTAAGTATTTCCCAAGCACTACATGAGTAAAATATGGCAATTTTGACCTCTATGGATAGGCAAATAGCAACTTGCACAAGGTGGGACACATGAACTAGGCAAATAAGACAAAAATAAATGAATTAATGTCTAAGTGGGTAAACTATGGGTTGATTATTCTAACACCCCCCCTTAAGCCTAACTTTATGATTAATATATCAAAAATATAGGGCTGAGCAACAAGGATTAGTCACCCTTTTACATACTGCAAGTCCATACAACCAAGGAAAGAGGCAAAACCAACTTGGGAAAATCCTCCCTTAAACATGGACTGTAAAACAAAATTGTAGAATCTTGTCTCCACTCATGCTTTTATAGCATGATCAGCAATCACCAGCAGTGATTTGAGATTGCTGAAGGTCTTCTCACAAAATCCTTTGGTGATTATATCAGCTACTTGTTCTGAAGATGAACAGAAGAGTAGGTGAATGGTGCCATCATGCACAAGCTCTCTGATGTAGTGCATGTGAATCTCAATGTGTCTAGTTCTCTGCTTCTGAACTGGATCTTTGCAGATTCGAATGGTACTCTGGTTATCATAGTATATGGTAGTTGAGTACTCAAGTTCGAAACTACACTCTCCAAGTAAACCCTGCAACCATAAACACTGAGTTGCTGCATTAACAACTCCTCTGTACTCAACTTCTGTAGATGAGAGTGCAATGGCACTCTGTTTCTTGCTTGACCAGCTGATTGGCCCTTCTGCAAGCATGAACACATATCTTGATGTGAATTTTCTGTCTGTGCTATCACCTGCCCAATGACTGTCAGTAAATCCAATCAAATCAAGATCATATTTTGCTTTATAGAAGATCCCATGTGTCCTTGTTCCCTGAACAAAGTTAAGGATCCTTTTCGCTCTTTCCAATGGATCTCATGAGGATTATCCATGAATCTATAAGCCACACTTACTGCATAACAAATATCAGGTCGATTATGTGTTAGATACAATAAACATCCAATCAATTTCCTATACAGTGTATTGTTTACCATTGGTGGAGAATCATCTTCTTCCAG
>LPNX010490183.1:178117-244512 GCA_001517045.1 Pseudotsuga menziesii | reverse complement strand
TTCCACTGCTGCAAGGGGTTCTTCTTCAAACTGAACACACCTTTCAATGAAGTCTTTGTTTGTGCTCAAATTTATCAACTTGTACCCTTTTGAATCTTCATAGTATCCCACAAAAATACACTCTTGGCTTTGGGGATGCAAAGCCTTCCTCTTCTCTGTTGGGATTCTAGCCCAAGCCTTTGAGCCAAAAATCCTGAAATGGGTCACATTTGTCTTGTGCCCACTCCATGCTTCGAAGGGAGTTATGCCATCAAGCTGTTTGTGAGGCACCCTATTCTGGATATAGGCTGCAGAGTCGATAGATTTGGCCTCCATCATGCATGTTGCCATCTCCTTCAGTGATCTGTTCTTCCTCTCTGCAACACCATTCTGCTGTGGTGTGTAGGGGATAGAATGCTGCATCTGAATACCTGCATCTGCACAATAGTTAATAAAATCAGACTTGACATACTCACCACCATTTTCAGATCTGAGGGCCTTTAGTTTCCTTCCAGACTGGTTTTCAACCAAAGCCTTAAAGACTTTGAATAGGCCAAAAACTTCAGACTTGTGTTTTATGAAGTGAACCCAACAATACCTGGAAAAATCATCAATAAAGGTCAATGCATATTTGGCCTGACTCATGGACATATGAGGGAATGGGCCAGCAACATCACTGTGAATCAGCTCGAGGGGTGCAGAGGTTCTCTCATGACTAGCTTTCTCAAATTTGTGCTCTGGGTGTTTTCCTAGGATACAACCTTGGCAGACTCCTTTGGAAAATTTTATCTTGGGCAGCCCCATGACCATTTCTTTCTCACTAAGATCAGACAGATACTTGTAATTTAGATGGCCAAATATTTCATGCCATAGCTTGCTAGCTTCATTAGCATGGATAAGAAGAGCAGATGGGTTTGAGTAAGGTAGGAAGTGTGAGAACATGTATACCTTTTGAGCATGATTTGCAACTCCTTTTGCAATGACTCTACCACTTGAGATCTCTGTGATCTCAACTTCATCAGGGTAGAATATGACCTTCTTAGGAGACCCAGTGTGGGTCATCTAGTACACTGATAGGAGGTTGGAGGCGAGACCAGGGACATATAGCACATTGTTGAACTGACCATGATCAAGATCTATCCTTCCTTTGCCCATACTTTCAGTGAGAGAGTCATCTCCCAGTACAATAGATGGTCCTTTCGACTTGTCCAGTGAGGAGAAGGCCTCCTTAGTCGAAACCATGTGTCTTGAAGCTCCAGAATCAATGATAAAACTGGGTGAGCTTGATGTGCTAGCAACCAATGCATGAACTCTCTCTCTGTCATCTGAACTTGATCCTCCTTCTCTCTTCTTTGAGCTTTCTGGAAGGGAGATGCCATTCTTCTCCAGGATTTGGGTCAGCAAATCAATCTATTTTTTCATACAAGAGCTTTCAGTGTGATTGCCCTTATTGCAGTATGCGCACTTGTTCATTTCACCTTTGTTTTTCTTCTTCTAGGTATTTTTCTTGGGACCTTGTTGATCCTCCAGAGACTTTTTCTTGTCTCTCTTTTTCTCAGGTGGATTTTTAGCTTTATTTTTGCTTTTTGAATCCACCCTTGAATCTCCAGCAACCAGTGCTTGGTATTTGGATGGTTTGATGGTGCCCATCATCACTAGCTTGTCTTGTTCTTGTGTGAGAGATTCCATGAAATCTACAAGGCTAGGCATCTTCCAGGTTTGAGCTGTGAGTTTTGTGGCATATAAGGTCGAAAAAAATACTGAGTAGTCAGGTCCTAGCTTCAAGAGGATGGCCAATACAAGCTGATCATCTTTCTTTTCGATACCACACTACTTCAGCTGCAAAACTAGTGCTTTGAACTTAGAGAAATATAGCTGCAGGGATTCAAAGCTATTGGGACTCAGAGAAATCAGCTCATTCTCGATCTGATGTCCCCTCATCTCATCTGTCTTTCCAAAAAGATCAGAAAGCTTCTCCCATACTTGATCCGATGATGTTAATCCATCGAGATGGAAAAGGAGGTCTCGGGAAATACTGAGACATAGGAGGCCATAGGCCTCATCTCTCCGATTGTGCCATTTGATCTTCTCTGCAGCAACATTGGGCTCTGCTTCTGTAGCCATAGTCACCCTGTAGAGGCCTTTTTCTCTCAACAAGATCTCCATCTCTGCTTTCCATTCAAAATAGTTGAAGGGAGTCAAGATAGTTTTCTGTGAATCCATAGCTTTAGAAAATCTGTCCTGGATGTCAGTAGAAGGCTCCTAGTCTTGATGTCGAACCTGCAAAACTATTTTTGAAGGAGAGTAACAACCTACAATGGCTTTGATACCATGTAGAAATTCAGTCCAGCAATAGATTAATTTCACTCACAAGAATTAACAATTGATCATGCAAAATTGCTCAGAAGAGAGACTGAATATGGAGTTGTAACACAAAATTATATTAACTGAGTGTATAATAGCCAACCCTGTAATAACATAGGCTGCTGAATAAATAGAATACATGAATAAATCGAATGCATGAGGAAGCATCCAAATCTAGCATAAAGCGGGCTTACTATAATTAAGCAAATCCCCCATAGGTGTAAAAAGATGATCCCAAATCTGTCATGGAGCTCACGAATTGGCAAGGGAACATGGGAAAGATAAAGAGTGGTGGAATGGCAGCTCATACATGCTTTTGCATGGAGAAAAGAGTGGAGGATGAAGAGGACAAAAAACTAGTTCACCTCACCTAGTCTAGCTTTCCTATGTGCCTTAAAACACTGAAAAAGCAGATAGGCGCCTAGGAGGCCAGTAATAAAGCAGATTTGATTCCTAAGGCTTTCCCAAGCGCTACATGAGTCAAATATGGCAAGTTTGACCTCTATGGATAGGAAAATAGCAACTTGCACAAGGTGGGACACATGAACTAGGAAAATAAGACAAAAATAAATG
Source organism: Pseudotsuga menziesii (assembly GCA_001517045.1). Lineage (NCBI taxonomy): Eukaryota > Viridiplantae > Streptophyta > Pinopsida > Pinales > Pinaceae > Pseudotsuga > Pseudotsuga menziesii. The sequence goes on along the minus strand of LPNX010490183.1, from coordinate 241,596 downwards.
AATTAATGTCTAAGTGGGTAAACTATGGGTTGATTATTCTAACAGTTGATGCGCCCCTTGACTACATTATTTTACTGGGCCGGAATTGGATGTATAGTATGCAAGCTGTATCCTCTTCTCTCTTTCGAGTGGTATGATTTCCATTTAATGGGAAGATCATTATGATTGACCAGACGCCATTCTGTAATCCGATTGTTAATGCATCCTCAGGAACTTCAATCCTGATTATCGATCATTGTCAGCTGAAAACTGGGAGTGTGGGTGTGAGTATGTATCCATCTCTTATGGGAACCTTTAGTTGTCCTATGCCCATTCTTATGGTCGGATATAGTTTTGGTGGGGCTTCATCCTCGTTGAATTCGGTGTCTTTTCGCACTACCCATATGGAAGATCCTTGGATTCTTCCTTCACCGAGTCCTTCGATTGGACCTATTGAAACAAATGTGCCATTTCCTACAATGATGGTAGCATATCAAGCAAACCTTGGCCAAGTTGTAGAGCCTAGTCCTTCCTCTTCATGAACGAAGGAGGAGGACCCATATGTGCTTCCTGTATGGGTAGTTGAGTCCTCTCATGCACATGATTTCCTTGACGATGTTTTTCCATCAGATGAAGCCATTATTGAGGCCATGTCTGGGGTTGAGCCACCTTGCAAAGAATTACATCATCGATCATATTTTCTTCCTGAACTTGACTGTATGGAGTGTGATGACTTTAGGGATATTATTAGCGAGAATATTGGTAGTCTCGTGGTTCCATTGATCTCTCCTGGTCAGATGGTTGATGGGAACATGGCGAATTTATCACCTACTATTCCTATCAATATTTCTCGCAATCTTGGCAATGTTGAGAACGTCTATATTGGGGCGAGTTGTTCCCCCGATGAGATGAATGAGTATACTGAACTATTTAAAGAGATTCATGAAATATTTGCTTAGTCATATGAGGAAATGCCAGTTATTGACCCTCGTATTGTCGAACATGAGATTAATACCTATCCGAATGCGAAGCCGGTTTGGCAACGTTTGCGTGCAGTGAATCCTAGAAAAGCACCCGCCATTAAGGTTGAGATAGAGAAACTATTAAAATCCTATTTTACCTATCCCATTCTCCTGATGGAGTGGGTTTCAAACCCCATTCCAGTTGATAAGAAGCAGGGAGCGATCCATATATGCACTGATTTCCATGATTTAAATCATGTTTGTCCTAAGGATAATTTTCCCACACCATTTATTGATCATATTTTGGATGAGTGTGTGGGAATCGAGGTATTCTCCTTCATGGATGGTTTTTCTGGATATAATCATATTCAGATCAAACCCGAGGATCAACATAAGACTGCATTTATTTGTCCTTGGGGTACTTTTGCATATCGGAAGATGCCTTTCAGCCTTAAAAATGCCAGAGGTATATTTCAGCGGGCTATGACCTTAATTTTTCATGATCTCAAAATGATTATTGAAGTGTATTTGGATGACTTTGCTGCTCATTCTCGTTTGAGAGTGCGTCATCGATACCATTTGAGCTTAGTGTTCGAAAGATGTCGTCATTACCAAGTTCATTTAAATCCTCATAAGTCCATCTTTTGTGTGACTGTCGTTCGCTCGCTAGGGTTCATTGTATCCAGGGAGGTTATAAGAGTCGATCCCTTAAAGGTTGAGGCAATACTTCAATTATCTCCCCCGTGTAATATTAGACACCTTCAATGTTTGTAAGGCATGACAAATTTCTTGCAGAGATTCGTAGTTAATTTTTCCAACTTGACTAAAGGCTTTATGTGTCTTTTAAATAAGGACACTCCCTTTTGCTGGGATGAGCAATCCTAGGAGTCCTTTGAGGCTCTTAAGAAAGCCTTAGCATCGGCCCCCATGCTTAGTCCACCTGACTATAGCCGTGAATTCTTGATTTATGTGGCTGCATCTATGGAGACGGTTGGTATGGTTTTGGTTCGGGAGGATGAGGAGCTCCATGAGCATGTCATATATTATTTGATTTGAAACCTTATTGATGCAGAAATCTGTTATTCCCATGTGGGTCTCACCTTAGCCACCGTTCATGTGGTTCAAAGATTGAGACATTAAATTATCCTTCGCCGAACCTTGGTTGTAGCTCATATCAATCCATTTTAGTTCGTCCTCACTAGAAGGATGATTGGGGGAAAATACAATAAATGGATTTTTATTTTCCAAGAGTTCGATCTCAAATTTGTTTCGGTGAAATCGAAGAAATCATTGATATTTGTAGAGCTCATATCTGATTTTCCAAGTTTGGAGGAGGAAAAGGTTTATGAGGATACATTTGTCGATGAGCATATTTTCCTTATCTCAACTTTGGACCCATGGTACAGGGGTATCATTGTATATTTGCAAACGTTTAAGGTCCCTACTCACCTTTCACAGGATGGGTGATGACGATTACATCATATAGCTAAGAAATACCTTATAGTGGATAACACTTTGTATTGCCGTGGGGTAGATTCCATTTTACGTTGTTGTTTAACCCATGATGAGGCTGAGGTTGTGCTGAATGATTGGCACAGAGGGGCATGTGGTGGTCATTTATCTGGGCTTTCTACAGCCCAAAAAATATTGAGAGAAGGATATTTTTGGTCGTTGATCTTCAAAGATTGTGTTAATGCGGTCAAGATGTGTCACCCTTGCCAGGTTTTTGCATGCAATATGCGCTCGCATCTAGCCTGTGACATCCTATTATCACTGCCTGTCCCTTCACCAAGTGGGGGCTTGACTTTATGGATCGCAACCTAGCTTCGGCTGGGGGGCATAATCACATTATAGTGGTTGTCGATTATTTCACGAAATGGGTAGAGGCTATGCCCACAGTCAAATCCAACAATGAGACAGCTGCACATTTCATTTTCAACCAAAGTATTACTTGCTTCATCATTTCAAAAGAGCTTGTCACTGACCATGGTAGGCACTTTCAAAATAAAATGATGGAAGAGTTGGCTTCAAAGTAAGGGTATAAGTAGGAGCACTCCTCTTCTTATTACCCTCAAGCGAATGGACAGGTTGAAGCAGTGAATAAATCAATTAATTCCATTCTCCAAGGAACCATCACACAAAGTAAGAAGAATTGGCATATCATGTTATATCCTGCTTTGTGGGGCTATAGAAATGCGGTTAAGACTACCACTGGTTTCTCTCCATATCAGCTTGTACATGGGGTGGAGTCTCTCTTGTCATTTGAATGTAAAATCCCTTCTCTGAAGCTAGCTATAGAGCTTTTACCAGATACTTCCACATTGGAAGAACGTTTGGTCCACTTATAGTAGCTTGATGAGCAGCGTCGAGATGCTGTAGTGGCTCTAGAAGTAAATAAGCGTCGTGTTAAGGTCCAATATGACAAGTCTGTCCATCCGAGGAACTTTAGTGAAGGTGATTTGGTCCTTTTGTGGGATCAAAATAAAGAACCCTTGGGGGCAAGGAAGTTTAATCCCATGTGGCATGGTCCTTACGTGGTCAAATGTGTGTTAGAGAAGGGCGCCTATGAGCTTGTGGATTATGAAGGGACAACCTTGGCGAATCCTAGAAATGGGCTCTATCTTAAAAAATACTATGCATGATCTTTAGCTAGGGCTGATTGTTGTATATTATTGTACAGTTTTTGAATTGCATAGTTAGGTTTTCTTATGGTGATCGGGTTTGTTGATTAGCTTCCATTTCTTATGGAAGATGTCGATGGAGTCTTTCGTTTACATAGGATTTGCCGATAGTGATAGCTGTCACACTCAAAACTCAACCTCGGCTGCTTGGGTGATTTATACTCCTACAGGTCAAGTATTGTCTTCAGGAGGTGTATGTTTACAGCCTTCTTTGAACAATGTTGTTGAATATAGTGTCGTTATTGAGGTATTGCGTGATGCCATTTCACATGGTGTTCTCTCTCTTGAGGTACGCCTTGATTCATAGTTAGTGGTTTCACAGCTTAATGGCTTGTATCATATTAGGGATCAAATATTATTACAAATGTTCTTACATGTGAGATTTCTAGCAAGAAAATTTGAGAATATAACATACATTCATGTTCCAAGAATTTTTAATCAAGTTGCTGACTCATATGCTAACTATGTGTTAATTGGAATTTGTTTCATAGACAATAAGCATATCACAAACATACATTTTTACACACATGTAAATAAATAAAATCGATCATCATAAAAAAAAATTCATTAATATCCAAAAAGTGACATCATAATACATAAGTGTCATAATAGAAAATTGGGCCTTTTGAGCCACCCAAATATAATACACGGTCGTACAAAAAGGAAACTCTCAGGTCTCTAAGCCTAAGGAGGAGGCGGGTTCTGATCATGGTAGTACACTACAACTCTAGCTAGCCATCGAATTAATCGAACCCATTCCCGTGGTACACCAACCACCTGGAATTGCATGGCCTCAGGCAAGTCCTCGGCTTGCGCCATGGGCACCATGTGCGTCAAACGTACTAAGTTTGTGTGAATGCTATGGAGTGTCTGCTTCGAATCTGCACCCATGATATTGTCTCCTCTTCCCCTCTGTCGATGACGAGGGAAACCATCCAGTCATCATGGGCCAACATCTACATACACATGACCAATTGTCACTATGTGTCATCGCACCAAAACATGTCTTTTGAGTCAATATATCAAAAAAACACACAAAAAATTTAATAATTTAAAAAACTTAAAAAGTGGGTTTGGGATTCATTACCTATGTCGCCATATGCCGCTATTGGTGGTAGGGGAATGTCCGGATCTCCACAAAAGTCTATCCCTGCATAGGGGTAGTCATCAATGGTGATGGTAGTCATCGATGGTGATGATCTACCTTGGCCACCATGGAAAGAAGTCTGTTGGGTAGGGGTTAGCCACCTTGCCTCCACCCAGTCTGCGCATAACATTTTCCCAATGTAGTTGGACTGGATCTCGAACTCTATGTGGAGGAATTTCCACTCTAGGGCTTATCCTTAGTACATGCTCAAAGAAGAACGTGCTCAGTATGTTGTTGAAACAGAAGTTTCGTGCCCTGCCAATTTTGCAGTCACTGAGTTGTTGTTTGATGTTGCTCAACAGTGCAGTGCTCCAGTCATACAATGTGGGTCTCATACACTCCACTGCATAGAACATCAGTGGTCGAGAGGCCTGGTGGAGTGAAGCCAATCCGGATATCCTGCCTAATGCCAATAGTATGGCCTTCAGTCCCAGAACCTGGATAGAGTTTGTTGGGATTTAAATCCCAACCTTTTTCATGTCTGGAAAGCAGTACACCGCAATGTACTCATTAATAGTCAATCCACCTACAGGCCCGCGAGATCTAAGATTTACCACCTCTACTCGTCGGGATAAACCAATGATAAAGTATATGTCCTCAAATTTTATGCTGAGTGACATCTCATCAATGTAAAAGTCTTAGAGTCTAGATCCCAGTAATCCACTAGCAGCTGGAGGAGTCTTGGTTTGGCCCTCAGGCTGCCAAGACACCAAAACTTATACAAACCACACACCTATAATGCTTATTGGGCCATTAAATCACCTTGCATAGCCACTTCCACATCACCATGTTCTCTCTCCCTCCACTCTAACACCATCCTGGGGAAAAAAAAAGAGTTTTGATTAGAATTTTCCCTTGAAAACCTCATTTGTGGCCTCATACGCGACTGTTTGCAAAACAGTCACATATGTACCTGGTTTTGGGTGTTTTTTCCATGTATGGCGAGCCTTATACATGGAAAAAACCCCGATACCCACGTGGGCCGAAATGCACAACTTGGGATGGTATAAAAAATTAATTGGACCACGAAAACTTAAAAAACTTACATGAAATAGCAAGAGGAGGACATGAGGAGTTACCTAGATCAAACGGTGTTGAATTTTGTCGGACGATGCTCTTGGAATTCACATCGTAAGTTTTGAGCTCAAATGGGTAAAAATTTCAAATGGTATGGAATTTTTAAATTTTTTACTATTTATAGAAAAATTTTGAAATATTTTACCCAATTTCTATAGTTTTTTACCATTTCTGACCATTTTGGACCGTTTTGAACTAATTTGATGATGTAGTAGTCCGTTTTGAGCGTGGTTTGACAGTGGTTTTGACCCGTTCATACCTATTTTAGGTATTATGTCTAAACTGAAATATAAGTTAGGTTTCACATCCATTTGCGATTTTCATGACCTTATAACCGTTTCATTATAACCTTAGGTACGAACCCATTCTATCTTGTCACAGAACCTTCTTGTTGCTTTTAAAAGTGACATGATGTGATTGGTAGAGCTTGATCGTACATGGGTACTCTACTTAGCTAATGTTTTTCATTTGGTACCCATGCCAACATTTTTCCTTTAGGGTGTGGAAGTCCTTTGTATAGTATCGCCATGACTTTACGCAAGAGCCTCATACTCTCTTGATATTTTTGCTAGCCATTTCCCCAGGAATCCCTTATGTCAAGTTGTAATTGCATTATCATGAGTTTTTCTTGCCTTATTGAGACTTATGCTGGCTTCCCTGACTTTGATTATCAGCCATACAGCATGATCTTGTCTGATGTCTAGCTAAGCAGAGCCATTTTATATATCTTTTGCAGAGTGATTCCCCATTTTTTACCGGGAGGGGACTTTCCCCCGAGTATTGCTATCCTACACATGTTTCCTTGCATTGAGCATACGTATGTTCCACTTCTTGGAACTAGTTTGTTTGCCTCTTGACACTCGCCTCCTCCTATATTTGTAACAATAAATAACTTTTATTCTTTTTCAAGATTTTCAAAATATCTGAAAAAGTCTAAAAAAAATCAAAATACCAAAAAGCCGGACAGGAAAAGATGTTAGCTTTGGCAGTAGTCGAGTTGTTTCACCTTCGAACAGAGCACTGTATATCACATCTATTTGTTGGGTTAATAGTTTGACTCTAGGAGTTGTACTCGTTTCTTTGAGTTTATCTCCATCGACTGGTTAAGCTCCCAGTCCCTATGGATCCTCTATCAATGCCTCCTATGTCGCAGAGATGTCCCAGTTTTGTATATTTACTCTATGCTGCCTACATTCAGTCACCATTTTCCTTTATGCTCTTGTTCGATGGAAGTTGAAGCCTGATTCATCCATTCCTCAGTTTTCTTGACTTTGCATGTCGGCCATTCCCGGTACTAGTACTAGTTCAAGCACATTATGATCAAGTCCTTCCAAATTATACAGCTTTGCTGAGTACCTTGTGTTGGATGATGGGGGATGCCTTAATGCCCTCCTTCCAATGGATTTCATCCCATCGACTTCAGATAATTTATTTTTGGATAGGAGTATAGAGTCATTTGAGTGCCTTGAGACTTAAAGTCATCAGTGGTAGGTTCTCTTGCCATCAACAGTTTTGGGAATACATCAATGTCCCCTGATCAATGGATTCTTTTAAGTGTTCAACCTCAACACATTTATTCTCACTTGTTAGATTGCAATCTAGTACCTTGATTCTTGTTTTCATTATGAGTGGGTGATCTTGCATCTGTTAACCATATACATCAATGACCAGTAATCAGATCATGGACTACTATGTTTGACCTTGAAACTTTTATTCACAGAGTAGGACATGTACTTGTAGCGGTTTGTGTAAAATAATTTCTAGATTGGTGGAATTTTCTTATATGCTACCTCCTTGATCGTGCCAGTGTTCCTGAGATTTCAGCTCTCGTGACTTGATTCCAGTGTATGTTAAATATCTTAAACGATTATGGAGATCTTGATCTATTGTATATCTTCATCTTTCAAGGAGATCATGATCCTTTGTATATCTTCATCATGGAGATTTTGATCTATCTATATTGTACATGGCGATGACCACACATGTCATATTTTGTATCATGCCTATTCATGGCCATTGTACTCTTATGTATCCAAGACTGCTATATGTGCTCGCAGTCATATGTAGAGATATTTGTACTATATTGTTGGATGGATGGTTCTTCCACCTGGTTCTTCATCACTCCACTTTTGGGATGGACTTATAATATATTTCGGCCATCGTATTACCCCTCTGACCTCACACATTAGGGGGTATCTGTTACAGCTAATTTTACCACACATGGTAGATCACACATTTATGGCCTTCCTTGTCCCTCTAAAGACTCTTTGGACCCCATGGACTATTTTTGTACCTTTGATGTTTCCAAGATCATCCCTAGAAACACCTGTTATTGGCTATATGCGACTTTTTAACCATTTCTCATGTATATACGTGGATATAAGCCTTAAACCTGGGTACATAGAGATGTGTGCAAAAGGCCAAATATTTTTGGAGTTTTCCTTTATGTGGATCCAAGTCACTTGTCTCCTAGACTTCCATATGCCTCGAGATCACTTAGATTTGAACTTCGAATACCCCATTGAAGCAATATATAAGGAACCCTTTGGATACATTGAAGAGGAGGACTTGAAGAGCAAGAAAACTATAGTCCATTGTTGCCCTAGCTTGCTTACACTTGAGTATGCATCCCTTTGTCCCTTGGAGCACTTGGTGTTCTTCCCAAGCTTGCCTTTTCTTGTGAGCTTGCTATCGAGAGATGGAGGATTGAGGTGGTGGAGGCCTAGGTGGAGGAATCGGTTTCTCTGGTTCACAAACATGTCGATAGAGGTTTTCATTCATGTAATCTCTGATTTATATTAATAGAAATATCTTTTCCTATCCAATGATGTGCATTTAAATGAATATTGAAGCCATGGATGCTTTTAATTGCTTATACATTATTGATTATATATGCTAGAGTAGGTCTAACACCATTATAAAGCATGCTTGTCTTGTTTGCTGATTGTTGAGAGAGCAAATTGTTAACACAAGCGGGATTGGAAAAGCTCAACGGGGATCTACATCAACCATCCAGAATAAGGTATGTTTCAAGATCCTTTAGTGTTAAATGTTTTATTTCTCTTGCTTATTGGGAAGGGATTGATTTATGCGGTTACTCTATCTGTTGTGGTACACCCCAAGCCATAGAAAGTTTTCTCCGTAATAGAATCGGTGACCATACTGGGGAGCTCCTAGTCATTTCCTTTGGGAGTTTTGTCGGCATTCAATGTTCTTGAATTGCTCTGACTTCTCTGTTTCTGAGTCGGGTCTGGGGGCAAGTTTGGCTAGTAGTGTCTTATAGGAGTAAATTTTGTCTCAACTTGTCTATTTGCCTTCTTTTTTTATCTCTTTTTCTTCCTGTACGCGGGTTTTACCCTCACAGTTGCATGTACACATGGGTTTTCCTAGAATAGTTGCATATATACGTGGATTTACTACAAACAGTTGCATATGCCCTAATTTTTTCCTTTTGGGGGAAGATTAATTGTTTTTGGGTGAGTTTGGATGATTGCTGAGTCTTCTTGGATGCTTCTGGAGTCTATATACGCCCTTGTTTCTGACGAGAGACGCTTTTTAGTTTAAATTTTTTAAAATGTTCTTATCATTTCATTTTCTATTTTTTGTTTTGGGATTAGTGCATTAGGTGTCTTTTACCTTGGTGCTTTGCTTGGGTGCTTTCTGGTAGTGTTTTCAGAGTTTGGGGGTTGTAGAGTCATACTTTTTTCTTTTATCTCATTTAATTCAAAAAATACAAAAACATTTGCTTTTTTGCATCATTATGCACTGTTTACATTTTGCATTTGCATGGTACTTGCATTAGGTTTTCTTGGAGAATATTAGTTAGATTTTCATATAGGAATGATTTCATATTCATTTGAAGGAAAATTTTGCACTTCATGTAGTAGCATACCCTATTCTTCATTTGACATAGTGCATTTCCATTAAATGTTAGGTGTGCATTTTACTTCTTGTTGTGTCATAAAATCATTAGTTGCATGACCATTTACCCTTTGAGTAATAAGCCAATTAAAATTGATGCATAATTAAATGAATTACACTCTTTTCTTTTATAGGTTGCACCAACAAGACTAGGTTTTAGGGTCTTGGAATAGTTCATTGTGAGTAAATTCTCCAAGACCACTAAATGAAACATTTATGTGTTTGTCTAGGTGAGAGTGTAAAATTCCTTTATATAATTAGTGTTCTCAGGATCCTCCTCTTACAAGGGATTTCAGTATGAGGCAGTGTGAACGGTTATGATTGGGATGACCCCTGGTTGTAACTGAGTAGCACCGAAGATATTTCCAGGATTGTATTCGTATCTGGGGGCTCTTTCGAGAATTTCAGGCTTTACTACCCTGCCCAAACGGTCAATCCCGCCTGTGACTGTCTACCTGAGAATTGATTATATTGAGGTGACCTTAGTTTCCTTATTATCAAGGGGGTACTTCACAAAGGTTATTCTATAGGTGTCCTGGCCAAGTAGGGGTCGGACAACACAGTCGTATATGCATTGAAGCTGAGGGCCACTATTATTGGTTACGAACCTCTGCTTGTTGTGTATGGGAGTCTCAAGCCTCTCCTAAGCGAGACATACTTGCTTCATTCAGGAGCTCACATATCCTACCCTTGTTTGCTTGTGATTTGGCTTTACATTTTATAGGTGTGTGCTCTATGCATGCTAGTTTGCCTAGGGTTTGCATAATTAGATCAATTCTTTTCATTTTTTTGAGTCATTGTGGATTGGAGTGCGACGCTTCACCGTTCTTGTCATTTAGCAAGACTTCTGCCTTCCACTTCTCCTCCTCCTTTGGGACAGCGAAACGGACAGTCCAGGCAGACTATTTCTCACTTTGATTCACACACTATGGGAGATCATGAGGATGAGACTCCAGAGATGTCCTCTCCACCTCACGAGGTTGGAGAGGAAGATCCTACTCCCGTATATGATCCTTCACCAGAAATATCTTCACAATATGGTTATGATCCCTCATTTATAGGCCACCGATATTGGTTACCAGGTGACGAGACTCATTATGAACCCACAAGAACTAGTCATGTTCATTATGGCATGTCTGATATCCCTACACCCGATTCGGCACATCATGTTGAGTCCAAATTTGAACCTAGCACTACGCCTGGGGACACTCCTATTCCTTTCCATGTGGGGAGATTTGGGAGCACTAGTCACATTGCACCTTCCATCCCAGCGATGGAAGCAACCTCACATGTTCGTCCTAGACCTAGTGTTAGTAATCATATGCAGATACCAGAACTGAGAGGAGTGACCATTGGGAACACCCATTACATTCCTTCACATGTCCCTTAGTCCTCGAACCCTACTCCTTTGAATGCATTTTTGACAACCCTTCCTCCCCCTCATTCACATGGTCCTTCGGGCTGGAATATCGCTACTATCCATGTTCGTACTGCGACTAATCGCATGGTAGTATCTCAGAGTCAAGTACCTGCTGCTGTGTCAGGAGGTCATATCCTTGTTTCTGGATCGTCTTATGGTCCATATCAAAGAGTTTTCTCATGGGACATCCCATGCAACACCTTATGTAGCTTCTCATGGATAGTCTTATGGACCACAATATGGACAGAACTATCAACCCTATGGATACGGGTATCAACAACCTACTTACTCTTCCAATTATGGCTTCATAGCACCGTATAATCAAGGTACCCCACATCACAATGCTTCCATGCAACCCTATACAGGTCAAATGGGAGGAGGTTATTATGGCCAAGGCCATGGTATTTAGAGCAATCAACCTTACATGAACCAAAACTATCAGGGAGTGTGGCATAGACTGGCTCAACCTAGGCTCCATTTTCTCGCAACATTGAACGTACCTGACTTATCGAGACTTATGAATGATCCGGTGTCACATGACCCGTCCTGGATGACTATCCCTAACAAGCTTCCTTTCGACATTCCCAAGTTCGGGGGTAAAAATGGAGAAGATCCTAGTGAGCATATAACTGCTTTTCACCTTTGGTGTTCTTCCAATTCCTTACATGAGGATTCAATCCGTTTGAGGCTATTTCAATGCACCCTCACCATGCCTGTAGCAAAATGGTATATAGATTTACCAAGGGGGACATACGTTTTATTTGATGACCTTGCCATGACTTTCCTCAATCACTTTCAACTACTTGTACGTTACGATGTTGGTACTGAAATCTTGTCGAAATATCGACAAGACAAAGCCACACATACCTTGGATCATATTCAAAAGTGGTGTAGATGGAATCAGTTGATTAAAGCCTTTATACCACTGGAATTCCTCCTTGAGTGGTTCCTCAGGTTGTTGTTACCTTACATCGCGAAGGATGTTTCTACATCCGGAGTCCAAAATGAGGAACAAGCAATCTTTAGGGCACAAGAGCTGGATTTGATCTACACTCAATTTGGACTTTTTTATGAGATTATACCCAATGCTCCATGATCTAGTTTCGATCCCAAGATCAATCCTGGGCCACATGATGATGGCATTGTGGGCTATACAAGTACCTAACCTGCGAATTTGGTTGTGAAACAAGTGAGCCAATTGTTAATTAATCAATTCGCATTGGGACAAGCCAAGGATTCGTCTTGTTAGAATTTTATCATTCAAGCTAGCATTATGATCTTAGGATCTTTAACTGAGAGAATAACATGCACATCAATAAACACAAGAGACAAGAGACAGAAAGAATTTTTCTTGGGTAAACCATAAAGGAGAAAGCCACACAACTTCCTTAGAGATAGAATCAGCACCAAAAGTAAAACTCGAAAACATAAAGATGATATCCCGATAGTAGTAGTCTCTCTCTTGTCCCATAAACTTCTCTCTCACTCATGCGCCCCAGTGAGTGACTGTGTATGTGATAAATAGAGAGGATCACTCTCTATTTATATTCTTTCATTCACTTAATGTCCACTCCAACATGTCATCCTCACTTCACAATTACTTGCTAGAGCCGACATCTCTAGGAGATTCTAATAACCCTAGTGCCCCACAACTTGTGGGGACTTTGCCCCTCCGACCAACAAGGAGGGTTATACTTAACACAACGATGGGGACTATTTTCCTGACTTAAAATAACTCACCCAGGGCCGACTTCTCTAGGATAGTCTAATAACCCTAGGGACCCACAACTATGGGGACTTTAACCCTTGTAAAATAGGATGGTTACCCACAATGACTTGACATGACTTGTTTACATTATTGAATCTCCCAATAGGAACATCGGGGCATGACATAACTCAAATACATTACAGACACTTCCCAGAATAAACATCGGGGTATAATATATGAAATATACAAGTGAATACATTCCAAAGTTACAAATACATCAATGCATCTCAACCTACCCAATCGGCGAGTGTACTTTCGATGTAATCGTCAGACCAGAAGGGAAACCAGCAACCTAGAAGGAATAAGAAAAAAGGGAAAAATAATCGTAAGGGTGGGAATAAGAAAAAAAATGCTAATTATAATGACAAGAAATATCATAATGTTGGGGGGGACAATCAGACTAAACGTAAGGTAAAGTTTCCTTGCAAGTTATGTAAGGAGGACCACCTCACTCACTTGTGCCCTCACATGGAAGATACCTTGAGGTTCATAGCATGGGGCCCAGTTGTGCTAACTAATCCTTTACCCAAAAATAAAAATATGAACTTGAGGACCATTGATCCTCATTGTGCATCGGGTGGAGATCAAAATCCACCGGAGGCCAATACTGGTCATGGTTGCATCAACATGGTGTGCGCTACTAAGGTTGTGACTCATGTGAAGGATTATGGTTTGTCACAACCAGACCTTGGAAAGGAACCTGCTCCACCTAAGATCCCTTTGTGTATCGAAAAATAAATAGATAAACATGAATTTGCACCTCGCATTCCTAAGGGAGTCTTAAAGCGTTCAAGGCACAATCCTAATGCTCGAGCTACCTAGAACTATTTCGTTGTTGAGAATATGGGCCAAACTCCTTATGGGATGTCCTTGCTTGAAGTACTTCAGACTTGTCCTCTACAGAGGAGAGCCTTGCTTTCTACTCTTGGGGTTAATGATGATAACTCTTCTTCCGTTATCAAATTTGAAACCATGGGAATATAGCCTCGCCTTCCTTACTACATGTCTCTTTTGCTTCATGTAGAGTGTCTTAATATGACCATCAAATGCACTGTTATTCATGAAGGCACTGCTGCTTCCGTGATGTGTTTGTCACGTTGGAAGGGTTTGGGTTCTCTTGAGTTGTCTCAATTTGACACTATGTTGACAGCTTTTGATGGTAGATCATTTCGGCCACATAGGATTCTTCCTTCTCTTAAGGTCCAATTGGGAGGAAAGACCATCGCGATCAAGGTTGAGGTGGTCGATGCGCCCCTTGACTACAATATTTTGCTGGGCTGGAATTGGATGTATAGTATGAAATCCGTAGCCTATTCTCTCTTTCAAGTGTTGTGCTTTCCATTTCATGGGAATATCGTTACAATTGACCAGACATTATTCCATAATCTGAGTGTTAATGCATCATTGGGAACTTCTATCCTGATTATCAATCATTCTCAGCCGGAAACTGGGAGTGTGGGTGTGGGTATGTATCCACCTCTGATGGGAACCTTTAGTTGTCCTACACCCATTCTTATGATCAGATCTAGTTTTGGTGGGGCTTCATCCTCGTTGAATTCGGTGTCTTTTCGCACTACCCATATGGAATATTCTTGGATTCTTCCTTCACCGAGTCCTTCGATTGGACCTATCAAAACAGATGTACTGTTGCCTGCAACGATGGTTGCATATCAAGCAAATCTTGGTCAAGTTGCATATCCTATTCCTTCCTCTTCGTGGATGGAGGAGGAGGACCCGTATGTCCTGCCTGTATGGGTTGTTGATTCCTCTCATGCACATGATTGCCTTGACAATGTTTTTCCATTGGATGAAGCCATTATTGAGGCCATGTCAAGGGTTGAGCCACCTTGGGAATAATTACATCATCGATAATATTTTCTTCCTAAACTCGACCGTATGGAGTGTGATGACTTTAGGGATATTCTTAGCGAGAATATTGGTAGTCCTGTGGTTCCATTGAGATCTCCCAGTCAGATGGACGATGGGAACATCGTGAATTTATCACCTACTATTCCTATCAATATTTCTCGCGATCTTGGCATAGTTGAGAATGTCTACATTGGGGTGAGTTGTTCCCCTGGTGAGATCAAGGAGTATACCAAGCTATTTAAAGAGTTTCATGACATCTTTGCTTGGTCATACGAGGAAACGCCAGGTATTGAACCTCGTATTGTTGAACATGAGATTAATACCTATTCGAATGCGAAGCCGGTTCGACAACGTTTGCATGCGGTGAATCCTATAAAAGCACCCACCATTAAGGCTGAGATAGAGGAACTATTAAAAGTCGGTTTTATCTATCCCATTCCCCTGACGGAGTGGGCTTCAAATCCCGTTTCGGTTGGTAAGAAGTAGGGAGCAATCCGTATATGCACAAATTTCTATGATTTAAATCGTGCTTGTCCTAGAGATAATTTTCCCACACCATTCATTTATTGATCAGATTTTGGATGAGTGTGTGGGAAGCAACGTGTTCTCCTTCATGGATGGTTTTTCTGGATATAATCAGATTCAGATCAAACCCAAGGATCAACATAAGACTACATTTATTTGTCCTTGGGGTACATTTTTATATCGAAATATTCCTTTCGGACTTAAAAACGTTGGAGCTACATTTCAGCAGGCTATGACCTTAATTTTTCATGATCTAAAAACGATTATCAAAGTGTATTTGGATGACCTTACTACTCATTCTCGTTTGAGAGTGCATCATCCATACCATTTGAGGTTAGTGTTCGAAAGATGTCGTCATTACCAAGTTCGTTTAAATCCTCATAAGTGCATATTTTGTGTGACTGTCGGTCGCTTTCTAGGGTTCATCGTATCCAGGGAGGGTATAAGAGTCGATCCCTTAAAGGTTGAGGCAATAATTCAATTATCTCCCCTACATAATATTTGACACCTTCAGTGTTTGCAAGGCATGGCAAATTTCTTGCGGATATTCGTAGTTAATTTTCCCAACTTGACTAAAGGCTTTATGCATCTTTTAAAGAAGGACACTCCTTTTTGTTGGGATGAGTGAGCCCATGAGTCCTTTCATGCTCTTAAGAAAGCCTTAGCATCGGCCCCCATGCTTAGTCCACCTGACTATAGCCGTGATTTCTTGATTTATGTGGTTGTGTCTATGGAGATGGTTGGTATGGTTTTGGTTCAGGAGGATGAGGAGCTCCATGAGCATGTCATATATTCTTTGAGATGAAACCTTATTGATGTGGAAATCTGTTATTCCCATGTGGAGAAGCTTGCCTTGGCCACTGTTCATGCGGTTAAGAGATTGAGACATTAAATTCTCCTTCGCCTAACCTTGGTTGTATCTCATATCAATCTGTTTCAGTTTGTCCTCACTAGAAGGATGATTGGGGGAAAATAAAATAAATGGATTGTTATTTTGCAAGAGTTCGATCTTGAATTCGTTTCGGAAAAATCAAAGAAATCATTGATCTTTGTGGAGCTCATATCTGATTTTCCAAGTTTGTAGGAGGAAGAGGTTTATGAGGATACATTTATTGATGAGGATATTTTCCTTATCTCAACTTTGGACCCGTGGTACGGGGGTATCATTATATATTTGCAAACGTTGAAGGTCCCTACTCACCTTTCATGGGATGAGCGATGACGATTACATCATATAGCTAAGAACTACCTTATAGTGGATAACACTTTGTACTGCTGTGGGGTAGATTCCATTTTATGTAGTTGTTTAACCCATGATGAGGCTAAGGTTGTGTTGAATGATTTCCACAGAGGGGTGTGTGGTGGTCATTTATCTAGGATTTCTACAACCCAAAAAATATTCATAGCAAGATATTTTTTGCCGTCGATCCTCAAAGATTGTGTTAATGCGGTCAAGAATTGTCACCCTTACCAGGTGTTTGCACACAATATGCACTCGCATCTAGACCCATTACATTCTATTGTCACCGTTGGTCCCTTCACTAAGTGGGGGCTTGACTTTATGGATTGCAACCCAGATTCGGTTGGGGGGAATCATCACATTATAGTGGCTGTCGATTATTTCATGAAATGGGCAGAGGCTATGCCCATGGTTAAATCCGACAGTGAGATAACTGTGCATTTCATTTTCAGCCAAATTATTACTCAGTTCAACATTTCGAAAGAGCTTGTCACTGACCATGGTAGGAACTTTCAGAATAAAATGATGGAAGAGTTGGATTCAAAGTTAGGGTATAAGTAGGAGCACTCCTCTTCTTGTTACCCTCAGGAAAATGGACAGGTTGAAGCAGTGAATAAATCACTTAAGCCCATTCTCCAACGAACCATCGCACAAAGCAATATGAATTGGAATATCATGTTATATCCTGCTTTGTGGGCCTATAGAACCATGGTTAAGACTGCCACCAGTTTCTCTCCATATCATCTTGTACATGGGGTGGAGTCTGTCTTGCCGGTTGAATGCAAAATCCCTTCTCTGAAGCTAGCTATAGATATTTTACCAGACACTTCCATATCAGAAGAATGTTTGGTCCACTTAAAGCATCTTGATGAGTAGCGCCAAGATGCCTTAGTGGCTCTAGAAGTAAATAAGCATCGCGTCAAGGTCCAATATGACAAGTCTGTTCGTCCGAGGAAGTTTAGTGAAGGTGATTTGGTCCTTTTGTGGGATCAAGCTAAAGAACCTTTGGGGGAAGGAAAATTTAATCCCATGTGGCATGGTCCTTACGTGGTCAAACGTGTGTTAGAGGAGGGCACCTATGAGCTTGTGGATTATGAAGGGATAGCCTTAGCGGAGCCTAGAAATGGGCTCTATCTTAAAAAATACTATGCATGATCTTTAGCCAGGGCTGACTGTCGTATATTATTGTACAGTTTTTGAATTGCTTAGTTAGGTTTTCTTATGGTGATCAGGTTTGTTGATTAGCTTCCGTTTCTTATGGCATATGTCGATGGATTCTTCCGTTTACATAGGATTCATCGAGGATGCTAGTCGTCCACTGAAAACTCAGCTTCGGCTTCTTGGGTGATTAATACTCCTAGGGGTCAAGTATTGTCTTCAGGAGGTGTATGTTTATGGCCTTATTCGAACAATGTTTCTGAATATAGTGTCATTATTGAGTTATTGCATGATGTCATTTCATATGGTGTTCTCTCTCTTGAGGTACGTCTTGATTCCCAATTAGTGGTTTCATAGCTTAATGGCTCATATCGTATAAGGGATCCGATATTATTATGAAGATTCTTACATGTGAGATTGCTAGAATTATAATTTAATAATATAACATACATTCATGTTCCAAGAATTTTTAATCAAGTTGCTGACTCATATGCTAACTATGTGTTATATTGGCATTTGTTTCATAGACAATAATCATATCACAAAAATACATTTTTACACACATGTAAATAAATAAAATCGATCATCATAAAAGTTTTTTCATTAATATCCAAAAAGTGACGTCATAATATATAAGTGTCATAATACAAAATTGGGGCTTCTGAGCCACCCAAATATAATACATGGTCGTACAAAAAGGAATACTCTCAGGTCTCTAAGCCTAAGGAGGAGGGGGGTTATGATCAGGGCAGCACATTATGGCTCTAGGTAATCTCTGAAATAATGAAACCCATGCCCATGGTACACCAACCACTTGGCGCTGCATGGCCTCAAGCAAGTCCTTGACTTGCACCATGAGTACCATGTGCGTCAAGCGTACAAAGTTTGTGTGAATGCTTTGGAGCATCTGCTCTGCATCCACACCCATGATATCATCTCCTCTTCCCCTCCTTTGATGATGAGGGAAACCATCTGGTTGTCATGGGCCAACATCTGCATACACATGATAGATTGTCACTATGTGTCGTCACACCAAAACATGTCTTTTGGGTCAATATATCAAAAAAACACACAAAAAATTTAATAATTCAAAAAACGTAAAAGGTGGGTTTGGGGTTCCTTACATATGTCACCATATGTCGCTTCTGGTGGTAGGGGCATGTCCATATATCCAAGGAAGTCTATCCCTGCATAGGGGTAGTCATCGATGGTGATGATCTACCTCCGCCACCATGGAAAAAAGTCTGTTGGGTAGGGGTTAGCCACCCTACCTCCACCTAGTCTGCACATAACATTTTCCCAACGTAGTTGGGATGGATCTTGAACTCCGTGTGGAGGAATGTCCAATCTAGGGCTTAGCCGTGGTACACGCTCAAAGAAGAATGTGCTCAGTATGCTGCCAAAATCGAAGTGTTGTACCCTGCCCATTTTGCAATCACTGAGCTACTGTTTCATGTTGCTCAACAGTGCAGTGCTCTAGTCATACATTCGTAGGTCTCATACACTCCACCGCATAGAACATCAATGGCCGAGAGGCCTGGTGGAGTGAAGCTAATCCAGCTATCTTGCCTAATTCCAATAGTATGTCCTTCAGTCCTAGAACCTAGATAGATTTTGTCGGGATTTGACTCCCAACCTTTTCCATGTCTGGAAAGTAGTACACCACAATGTACTCATCAATAGTCAATCCACCTCCTGGCCCACGAGATCGGAGATTTACCACCTCTCCTCATCGAGATAAACCAGTGATAAAGTATATTTCCTCAACTTCTATGCTAAGAGACATCTTGTCAATGTGAAAAGTCTTAGAGTTTAGATCCCAGTAATCCACTAGCTACTGGAGGAGTCTTGGTTTGGCCCTTAGGCTGCCAAGACACCAAAACTTATACAAACAACACACCCGTAATGCTTGTTGGGCCATTAAATCACCTTGCACGACCACTTCGACATCACCATGTTCTCTCTCCCTCCACTCTAACACCATCTTGCACAAAAAATAGGAGTTTTGATTAGCATTTTCCCTTGAAAACCTCATTTGCGGCCTCATACGTGAATGTTTGCAAAATAGTCGCATATGTACGCGGGTTTAGGTGTTTCTCCGCGTATGGAGAGCCCTATACGCGAAAAAAACCTCGAGACCCACGTGGATCAAAATGCACAACTTGGGATGGCCTAAAAAATTAATTGGACCATGAAAAATTTAAAAATTTACATGAAATAGGAAGAGGTGGACATGAGGAGTTACCTGGATCAAATAGTGCCGAATTTCGTCGGACGATGCTCCTGAAATTTGCATCATACGTTTTGTGCTCAAATGGGTTAAAATTTCAAATGGTATGGAATTTTTAAATTTTTTACTATTTATAGAAAAATTTTGAAATTTTTTACCCACTTTCTATAGTTTTTTACTGTTTCTGACCATTTTGGACCGTTTTGAACTAATTTGATGATGTAGAAGTATGTTTTGAGCGCGGTTTGACCGTGGTTTTGACCCATTCATACCTATTTTAGGTATTATGTCTAATCTAGCATATATATTAGGTTTCACATCTGTTTGCACTTTGCATGACCTTATGACCGTTTCATTATAACCTTAGGTACGAACTCATTCTATCTTGTCACAAAACCTTCTTGTTGCTTTTAGAAGTGACATGATGTGAATGGTAGAGCTTCACCATTCGATGCCCATGCCGAATTTTTTCCTTTAGGTTGTGGGAGTCCTTTGTATTTTATTTCCATGACTTTGCGCAAGAGCCTCATACTCCTCTTGATCTTTTTGCTGGCCTTTTCCTTAGGAATCCCTTATGTCAAATTGTAATTGCATTATCATGAGTTTTGCATGCCTTATTGAGCCTTATGCCAGCTTCCCTAACTTTGATTATTAGCCATATAGCCCGAGATTGTCTCATGTCCAACCAAGCAGAGCCATTTTATATATCTTTTGCAGCTTGATTCCCCTTTTTTTTATCAGGAGGGGACTTTCCCCCGAGTGTCGCTATCCTACACATGTTTCCTTTCATTGAGCATAGATATGTTTCGCTAGTTGAAACTAGTTTGTTTTCCCCTTGACACTCATATCCTCCTATATTTGTAACTCTAAAGCACTTTTATTCTTTTTCAAGTTGTTCAAAATATCTGAAAAAGTCCAAAAAATATCAAAAAAACAAAAATCCGAATAGGAAAAGATGTTATCTTTGGCAGCAGTCGAGTCATGTCACCTTTGAATAGAGAACTGTACATCACATCCGATGTTTGGGTTAATAGTTTGACTTTAGGAGCTGTACTCATTTCTCTGAGTTTATCTCCACCGACTAGTTAAGCTTCTAGTCCCTATGGAGCCTCTGTCGATGCCTCCTATGTCGCAGAGATGTCCCAGTTTGTATATTGAGTCTATGTTGCCTACATTCAGTCACCATTTGCCTTTATGCTCTTGTTTGAAGGAAGTTGAAGCCTGAGTCGGCCATTCCTCAGTTTTATTGACTTTGCATGTCGGCCATTCTAGGTATTGGTACTGGTTCGAGCACATTATGATCGAGTCCTTCCACATTGTATAGCTTTGCTGAGTACCTCATGTTGGATGATGGGGGATTCCTTAATGCCCTCCTTCCTGCAGATTTCATCCCATTGACTTCAGATCATTTATTTTGGGATAGGAGTCTAGAGTCATTTGAGTGCCTTGAGACTTACAGTCATCAATGGTAGGTTCTCTCGCCATCGACAGTTTTGGGAATACATCAATGTCCCCTGATCGATGGATTATTTCAAGTGATCGAACTCAACACATTTATTCACACTTGTTAGATTGCACTCTAGTACCTTGATTCCCATTTTCATTATCGGCGGGTGATCTCGCGTCTGTTAACGGTATACATCAATGATCAATAATCAGATGATGGACTACTATGTTCAACCTCAACACCTTTATTCACATAGTAGGACATGTAATTGTAGCGGTTTGTGTAGAAGACTTTCCAGATTGGTGGCATTTTCGATATGCTACCTGCTTGATCATGCCAGTGTTCATGAGATTTCAGCTCTCGTGACTTGATTCCAGTTTATGTTAGATATCTTCAGCAATTATGGAGATCTTGATCCATTGTATATCTTCAGCTTGCATGGAGACCATGATCCTTTGTATATCTTCATCATGGATATTCTGATCTATCTATATTGTACATGGAGATGACCACACATGTCATATTTTGTATCATGCCTATTCATGGCCATTGTACTCTTATGTATCTGGGACTGTTGTATGTACTTGCAGTCATATGCAGAGATATTTGTACTATATTTTTGGATGCCTGGTTCTTCCACCTGGTTCTTCATCACTCCACTTCTGGGATGGACTTATAATGTATTTCGGCCATCGTATCACCCCTTTGGCCTCACACATTAGGGGGCATTTGTTACAGCTGATTTTACCACACATGGTAGATCACACATTTATGGCCTTCTCTGTCCCTCTGCAGACTCTTTGGACCCCATGGACTATTTTTGTAGCTTTGATGTTTCCAATATCATCCCTAGAAACACATGTTATTGGCTATACGTGACTTTTTAATCCTTTCTCGCGTATATATGTGGATATAACCCTTGAACCCACGTACATCGGGATGTGTGCAAAAGGCCAAATATTTTTGGAGTTTTCCTTGATTTGGATCTGAGTCACTTGTCTCCTGGCCTTCCATATGCCTCGAGATCGCTTGGATTTGAATTTTGATTATTGCTTTGAAGCACTATATAAGGAACCCTTTGGATACATTGAAGAGGAAGAATTGAAGAGCAAGAAAACTATAGTCCATTGTTGTCGTAGCTTGCTTATACTTGAGTCTGCATCCCTTTGTCCCTTGGAGCATTTGTTTTTCTTCCAAATATTTCCTTTGCTTGTGATCTTGCTATCGAGAGATGGAGGATTTAGGTGGTGGAGGCCCAGGTGGAGGACTCAGTTTCTTCCGTTTGTAGACGTGCCGACCGAGGTTGTCATTCATGTAATCTCTAATTTATATTAATAGAAATATCTTTTCCTATCCAATGATGTGCATTTAAATGAATATTGAATCCATGGATGCTTTTAATTGCTTACACATTATTGATTATATATGCTAGAGTAGGTCTAACACCATTATATAGCATGCTTGTCTTGTTTGTTGATTGTTGAGAGATCAAATTGTTAACACAAGCGGGATTGGAAAAGCTCAACGGGGAGCTAGATCAACCATCCGGAATAAGGTATGTTTCGAGATCCTTTAGTGTTAAATGTTTTATTTCTCTTGCATATTGGGAAGGGATTTATTTCCACGGTTACTCTGTCTGTTGTGGTACACCCCAAGCCATAGGAAGTTTTCTCCATAACAGTGGGTTTAGGCTCAGATTTTGTAGGGTCAATTTTTTCTTTAAATTGGGAATAACCTTTTCCAAGATTTCAGGCCGACAGTTTTGTGAAAGTTTCAGTGTGAGTGATTTTGTGGCTTTACACTCATAGTTTGAGGGGTCATTTTGGTTGCAGTTTGCTTTCACTATTGCTCGAGTCAGTGAGGAAGATTTTTCCAATGTCCCTTCATCGACATGAATGCTCTATGTTAATGCTCCATTAATGCAAGAAATATTGTGATTTGATTTACATATGGGCTATTTCTTAATTGTGGCTCAACTTATAAGGATCTCGAAGATATTGTCACAATTCTCGATTTACCGGGTTTGTTGTTTCACCACCATTGCTTTGAACATATATACAAAGCTTCAGGTAACCAATATTTCCTACTGCGTGCCTTTTCTTTTTTCGTATTGATTTTGTTGCACTTCAGTTACACCAGATATTTTGGAACAAAGGTCTTGCCACTTTGTCAAATTTCCAGGTATTCCTTCGGCCTGCTTAACTGTTTTTAGCATTCATTGTGGTAGCAAAATATTTTCTTTGCATTTTTGTCGCTCTGATTTTATCTTCTTCTTGCAATTGGAATTTTAATCTTGAATGTTTTAAAATTTAGTATTTACTTACAAGTTTCTTTGTTATTGTCAAATTGAGAGTTTCATTTTGCAAACTGTATGTAAATGTTATTTTGGAATGGGTAAGAGTAGTTCTGAAACATAGTATTTACTCTACCATGGAAAATTGTTCTTATCTTGCATATAGTTGATAGTAGAGACAGATAGATATCACTAAGCTTGTCCATAAAAACAATTAACATGACTGCTTCCAAAACATGCAATCCAATCTGCTAAGGAACATGTTGTTTCACTTAGAATAATTTTCATTTTTTGTTCATGTCTTATTTGATTCCACATGAAAGAACAACCATCACATTATGGAGACTATGCTAATTGAAGATGCTATTTAACTCTTGCTACATGGTGTTGTCAACCTTTTCCCCCTGGTACAGGTTTGCACATTGAACCAAGTGAACTCACTCAACTCATCAACTATTCAGTTTCGAATTTCTATCTCATACATCCTTCACAAGCATGACCTATTACTTCCAATTATATATAATAGTCTTGTAGAAGATCATAAACTAAAATAATGAACTATAATCAAAGGCAACCAATGCACTGTACATAATGTGACGTATGTTTCATTTCCTCGTTCTTTTTTTCCCAGTGAATGAATTTGATACAATTGATGCATCAAATGCTTTTGTCTCTCGTTACTTTCTAACATGCTTCTTTTTACCAGGACTATCACATTGCTTGCACTTGAACTTGTCATAGTGGATGAAACGATTATTGGAGACCCTGCATCTTACCACTTAGCTATAGCCTCTCCCTCACAGAGTAGTTCCTTTGTTGCAGTGAACACTACGTCAATAAATGAAAACCCTGCTTTCCTGCATCGACTATTCCATTCACTTCACTTTCCTCTCCTAGGAAAGTTTGGACCATTCAAGGTCGAGTTATTTCCAAGACAAATATTCATGAATATGGCAACCAACGACAGTATGGAAAAGTGTTCAAATTTTACCTTGTTAGTGCTTCACACGATGAAATACATATCTTGATATTCAATGAATTGACACTCTCTTTCTATGAACAAATTCATTTAGGAGTAGTGTACATTCTTAGATTAATACCCCTTAATACCTTTATTTTTCTTTAACTTTAAAAATATTTAGGACATCCAAACTATACCTGTTAATTCCACGGTTGACCTTCTAGGATTGATAATTTTAGTTTCTCTTGCATCCACCATACAGAAACGAGATGGTGTAGAGACTGTACAACACACCAATGGACACTGCGACATGTAAGGATATGGCATTGACATAACACTTTGGGGAGAGAATTACCAAATTGAAGGATTCAAGATTGCTAGCATTCACGGTCTAGCTAAACCTCCAGCTTTAGCGGTCAAAGGAGGCCGTGTTACAGAATTCAATGGAAAAACTATTGGGACTATATCCAACAATACTCTTTTTATAAAACCAAATATTGAAGAAACTGTCCTTCTCCAGAGATGGTTTCATAACAATGGATTTTTTTCAACATCACCATATTTGAGCCGAAAATTCAATGCCTCTCATTCTGTTCCTTGTAAAATCATTACCATCAATGAGCTACAGAATGTTCAATCATCTGAAAAAGCGTGTTTGGTACTCTATTGTTGCAACCATCACAAATGTCAACATGGATGACTTTCATTTCCTTACATGCTCTCTTTTTGTTGATGGTATACAACACATGAAAAAAAAATCCCACAAAGTTGGAAACATTTGGAATTGTGGTAAATGTGATGGGGAGTTTCTTGAATCGGACTACCGATACATATTAAAGGTTGAATTGGAATATATCACCGGAAAAATTCATGGTGTCACAACTTTTGATGATGCTGTAAAGAAACTCATGGGCATTTCTATGAAAGACATATGCCTTCTCTCAACTGAACCAACATCAATTGTTGAAATAGACTAGAAGATCTGCAAAAAAAAATATATTTCTACTCTTTCAGTTAAAACAAAGACCTTTTATGGAATTGCACGCTTAAAGGTTGTAACTGTGATGGTTCAAAACATTTAATCAGAAATTTCATGTGGATATTGAAATACATAAGTTGTTTCAACTTGATACTTAAACATTCTTTATTGTCTCTAATGAATTGCCTCAATTGTCATATTTTTTCCTTCTTTCATGCTTAAACATAACAGGGTTACCAATATGTAATCACTTAACATTTTCTTTATATCTTTTGTTTTATTTCCATAAACATTTAACTTAATACATATACAAAATATGTCCCTGTCACCAATGAAAGCTTCTAAGTCTTTAACAAGTTTATGCGTTTGTTTGATTGGGTGAATTTGATTATAGTTGCTTCTTTTACTTTCTCATATTCACCAACACTATTATATATAATTGGAAGTAATAGCTCATGCTTGTGAATCCTGTCTAAGATAGAAATTCAAAAATGAATAGTTGATGAGTTGAGTCAGTTCACTTGGTTTAATGTGGAAACTTGTACCAATGGCCAAAGATTGACAACACCATGTAGCAAGAGTGAAATAAAATCTTCAATTAGCATAGTATCCATAACGTGATGGTTGTTCTTTCATTCGGAATCAAATAGGGCATGAAAAAAAAAACAAATTGAAAACTATTCACAGTGAAAGAACATGTGCCTTAGCAATGTGGATTGCATGTTTTGCAAACAATTATGTTATTAGTTTTGTATGGACACACTTACTGATATTTTTTTTCCTCTACTATCAATTATATGCAATATAAGAACAATTTCCCTTGGTAGAGTAAATACAATGTTTCAGAACTATTCTGACCCATTCCAAAATAACATTTACATACAGTTTGCAAAATGAAACTTTCTATTTGACAATATATAACCAACTTGTAAGCAAATACTAAATTTTTAAAGATTCAAGATTAAGTCTCAAATGAAATAGCACCAATTGTTGAAATAGGAAAGAAGATCGACAACAAACAATTTCTTTTTACTCTTTCACTTATAACAGAGACCATCTATGGAATTGGACGCTTGAAGGTTGTAATTGCGATGGTATAAAACATTTATTCGACAATTTCAGCTGGACATTCAAATACATATATCTTTAACAAGTTTACGCTTTTCTTGTAGGTATCATTCCGAACCATGGAAATGACCAAGCCAATGCATGAAGAAGACTTGTATATGCATAGAATAGAGATTAAAAAAAACAAGAAACAACATCTTCTTGATAAAGTTGCTTTTCAACCTGTGGATATGTCCTTGCATTACTTATGCAAGTTGAAGAAATGTTCATTATTCACGCCAACCCAATCTTACAAGTCACACATGCATATGGTGGTCAATATAAATATTCTGGCCATATTAATTGCTTCCCCCAGTACATTTCCAATATTTCCACATCCCTACCCTATTTCATATCAAACCTTGGCATCCTTGTTGCTCACAAATGCAGCTCTAAAAACAATCCATATGAACTTTTTGTTACTTCAACACGTGTTCTTGTTTCTCTTGAATACAAAATGGAAAATTATGTATACCACAAGGATGTACGAGTCAATCCAATTGCATTAGCTTCTTTCCCTCTTGTTTCAACATATATTTCACCTTTGACTCCCGATGTTAATAGCAATGATGCATTATCTCATCAGCAAATCTTGTCCTCTACAATCCGACCACCAATTCATTTTAACCCTATGAATTAGAATCATCCTCATTTATTTCAACACAAAATAATGCTATAAATGAGGTTCAAGAAATCAGATGCTTCATACGCACACCAAATATCCCACTAACACCTTCCATTGATTGGCCCCCTATAGAAATATCCCCTATCAATGAGTACAACACAAAAGACCTTCTTTCAATGGATTTTCCAACCTTGTTCCCCATAGGTGCAACAATGCTTACACAACCACACATTCATCCAGTTGAGATGCACACATATGTACTTCACCTAATTCACTATCATGACAATAGATTTGAGAAACATCCTCTCTTCCGATACTACATATACAATGTAATTATGCATCATCGGAGTAATGCTACTGCTTTTGTTTTTGTCAAAATTAACCTTGAAGATACATTATCTCCCACAATACTTGAGCTTGTTAACCAATTGCAAGACACGCATAATGACAAAATTCATGAAAGGGTCACCCAATTTGGTTCTTCATTGCATGGAACATGCTCGTATTGGAACAAAAGTAGAAATGAACTCACAAATATGATCAATCAACAAGGTACACCAATGTTCTTCTTCACGCTTAGTGCAGTTGACACAAAATGGCTATATTTGCATGCTCTAAAGCCCAGTGAACGCCCTACCGGTTTAGATCAACATCATCAATGGAATATTTGCAACATCATATCAAATACGCATATTACATCACAATACATGCACAATAGATTCAAAATATTCCTTGAAGAGGTACTTCATATAGGCTTTCATATAATATATTCTTGGTGCAGGTGTTTTACTATCTTTTCTTTATTATCCTTTTCTTCATGTTTGTCTCTTTATAAGATTGATTTCTACTATATTCCTTTTCCTCCCATGTAGGTATGAATGAAAACATAGGGGATCCACACACATTCATGGTTATATTTGGTTGGCAGATGCACCAAATATGGACACCTTAGTCTGGGAAGATGTTGTTGCACTTGAAGCTACAAAGCACTTTTTTGACACATATGTTATAGCTTGGAATCCTCTTAATTCCCACTT
Source organism: Pseudotsuga menziesii (assembly GCA_001517045.1). Taxonomy (NCBI): domain Eukaryota; kingdom Viridiplantae; phylum Streptophyta; class Pinopsida; order Pinales; family Pinaceae; genus Pseudotsuga; species Pseudotsuga menziesii. Next base: position 213,170 of record LPNX010490183.1, on the reverse strand, counting down.
GTCCACTTTTGGGTTACATCATTCTACTACAAATGATCCATGTAGTCTTGCATCACCATCCATATTTGCATCAAACTACTCAGTTGACTTTGAAGAACTTGTAAATTGTGTTCAAAGGCACACCAAATGTTCAAAATAAACTTGCCTTCACAAAAAAGGAACATCTGTTAAATGTTGCTATAGTTTTCCTTATGACCTACAAGCTACTTCTTCCTTATTCATTGATGTAAAATCATGTAAAACCTACAATCCTGCAAGAAATGATTATTTTCTAAATATTCACAATTCAACAATACTTTCAATATGGAGGGATAATGTAGATTCCCAACCTGTTCTTTCTAGACATGTTGCGCTCAAATATATTTCAAAATATGCATCAAAAGTAGAGCCAAAATCAGAAATTAACCATGCTATTCTCTCTCACCTTACACATGTAGCACCAACTAACAACCCCATTCTTCATCCAATCAAGCGATTCCTTGCACAAACAATTGCAAAACAAGACATTGTTGCATAAGAGATGTGTCACATGCTCCGAAAACTCCCTCGTGTGCTTTGTAGCCATCAATTTTTTTCCCTAAATGTGAGCCAAAGTGTATTCCACCATGTTCGTAATGACACTACTAACACTCCTACAAACACCACCCCCCCCCCCCCCCCCCCAATTCATATTTGCATACATGAAAATACCCCTTTCTCTTGAGCATCTAACCCTGCTTGAAGCTACTCATTCTTGGTCTTTCTCACCTAAAGGAAAAAAAATCCATGAAAAACAAACTTGTGTCAAAATTTTGTTAGAGTCTTTCCACAATTCACTTCCATTCCTTGCTTTGATTCTTCAACTTTTGAACTGTTTTGTTGGAGTGAACTTTTTCTATACAAACCTTTTCGTGCCCTCCATCGGGATATTTGAACAACAAGTTCTGAAATTATTTCTCATTGGCATCACATTAAAGGCACATATGTTGTGTGGCACATTGAACGTGTACAAGAAAAACCCTCTACACCTCCATTTGATGATTCAAAATATGGTCCAGCTCCCTTTCCCTTGGCCCATCCGATAGATGAACGAGAACTTTTATCTCAAACACAACCAAGGAACAACCTCCATATTGATGACCTTGAAATGCTTGGACATCATGATTTTGACAAAAATCACAATTGGGCACATAACAATATAGCTACCCATTTGCATGAAACAACAATATGATTCAATGACCTTAATTGCTTGTCCACTCAACTACATGAAGACACCACCTCGTTATCCATTTCACCTAATTCCTTGTCTCCCACACAACGCATAGCCTTTGATGTTATCATTTTCCATTTTAGAAACACTACACCTGCTCAACCACTCAAAATGGTCATTCAAGGAACTGCAAGGATCATAGAATCTTACCTCATATCTTGCTTGAATCTGCACTCCAACCTATATCTAGGCAAATACGGATTGTGAAAGTTATAATTTTCTTTCAATAAAAGTTTGTCTTTCTGCAACCCACAAACTTATTATGGAATGCGGATTTTGGAAAACTTTTTCAAAATAAACTTTTTCTTTTCGCTCCTGCATTCCACAACTCACAATGCGGATTGCAGAAAGGGGAAAAGTCTATTGTAGCATATTTTTTTGGTTTTCTTTTCACATTCCACAACTCGCAATGCAGATACAACTTGATTCTTTGTTTCCCAACAATGCATAGCCTTTGATGTTATCATTTCCCATTTTAGAAACACTACACCTGCTCAACCACTCAAAATGGTCATTCAAGGCACTGCAAGGATTGCAGAATCTTACCTCATAACTTGCTTGAAATCTGCACTCCAACCTATATCTGGGAAAATACGGATTGCAGAAGTCATATTTTTTTTTCAATAAAATTTTGTATTTCCACAACATACAACCCGCAAACTTATTGTGGAATTCGGATTGCGAAAACCTTTTTCAAAATAAAATTTCTCTTTTCGCTCCTGCATTCTGCAACCCACAATGCGGATTGCGGAAAGTGGAAAATTCTACTGTACAATCTTTTTCTGTTTTCCTTTCCACATTCTGCAACCCACAATGCATATTGCAGAAATCAAAAAATTCTATTTTTTGCATGTATTTTTGTTTCCTTTCCTCAACCTGCAACCGACAAAATTTTGTGGATTGCAGAAACTCAATAAAAATCAAAGTTGTGACATTCTGCACCCCCAACCCATGAATTCTTGTGGATTGTAGAATTGAACAATTTTTACATGATCGATAGTTTCATTCCACATCCCACAAACCACATTGCGGATTGTGGCTTGTGAAAATCATAATATCTTAAGTTTTTTCGGGTCTTTTCACTTCCGCATTTTGGTTACCCACCTTAAACTCAGTCGTTCATTTTTTGCAATATCTATGGCCTAGATCTATTTTTCCGTTGAAGCTTGGATTATTTAATTCTTTTGAATTTTATGAATTCTTCACCATTTTACTTATCATTTTTACTGAGTTTAGAATTTTTACTGCGATTTTCTCTCGTTTGAGCTCATCAATCCTTTGGTCCCTAAGATTTTACCTATAAGTCTCCTTCCTTTCACAACCGTGTTTTTTGCTATTTTTCGAACTATGCTAGATTTTGACTGTGGTTGCTAAATTTTTACCATATTTCACTTCCAAAATGTCTATGAAAACCAGGTCAAATACTTCTCTCCAAGAGAAAGAGAGCAAGGACCCTACTTCTAGAATCTTTACTGACACCACTGGGTGGGTTGATAAAAACCTTCACCTAGATTAGTCTAGAATTTATTCCATATTCGATAATGATGATTTCTATGCAATTCCTCATGACCAACATGCATATGCCAAAATTAGGAACCCTCAACTCCATTGCATTTCAACGCAACCTTCGTTCATGCCCTACACCGATCTAGTCAAATGTGCATTGGATTATGCAAACCCTAAGGAACAATCCTTTGACGACAATACTCAACACTAGGTTGTGTCTTTCATTCAAGATGTTTTCACAAGAGCTTATGCTCTTCACCCCCCTCAACAACTTCTAAGTGCCAAATTCCTCAATGTGGTTATCTCCCAATTCAATTTTGACGATGTAGTCAAATCCTGGATGGAAAACCCACCTGATTATCTCCCTAAGGAAACAAATCCTTACCATTTCTCTTGGTTCAGGGAACCTTATTCTTTTCTTGCAGCTATGTTTTTCCAGTTATACGGATTAGCAAATTTTTCCGCGTTCAAAGCCAAATGGGTCCATGTATTCCACCATATCTTGCTCATAGGTTATTTTTTCAATTGGGCACATATTTTATCTGTAATTTTGAAAGAAGAAATTGAGAAATATCAGAAAACACCAATCTCTAGGAAGTCAACTTTCTACATGTCGGGTTATGTTATGGATGCATTTTGTGCAACTTCTTAGTTTCTAGCCATGGGATGGAATTGGACCAAAACCTCACCGTTAGTGTGTAACAAATATAAACATTAGCATTTAATACTAAGTAGATTAATTAGGGTAATTAATTAATTACTCAAGAGGTGACTTGAAAAGTCACCCCCCTTACCACTTAGGGTATAAAATACCCAACACTAATTCTTGTAAAACATCTTACTTATCTATCATACATTAATTTTTTTCATTCTACTTAGCCATTTATGGATTTTCTATGTTACTTGTTCTGGTTATTTGATTAATGAGGAACTTTGTTCCTTCAGTGGTATCAGAGCTTTTCTATGCCTTACATACAACCTAATTATAATCGTCATTTGGACCAACATAAGGGTCAAAACAAGCACTCAGAAGAATTATGTTGACATGCGAAAATATCAATATGCTAAGCAACAATTGAAACAACTCGTTCCACAAAATGATCTCAGAGCTCCGATAAAAATAGATCTCGGATGGACCACAGTAGATATAATGCTACAATTATCCTTGGGAATCCATAACTCGTATCGTCTCATTTCATCAAGTGTCACAATTACAAAAAGGAAAGGATCCCGAGACGACAGTTCAGGGGAATTTAGACATTGTTGTCGATACAAGATTTGAGGACAAAACTTCCCTTAAGGGGAAGGAAATGTAACAAATATAAATGTTATAAATATTAACATTTAATTATAAGTAGGTTAATTAGGGAAATTTATTAATTACTCAAGAGATGACTTGAAAAGTCACTCCCCTTACCACTTAGGGTATAAAATACCTGACACTAATTCTTGTAAAACATCTTACTTATCTATCATACATTACATTTTACATTCTACTTAGCCATTTATGGATTTTCTATGTTACTTGTTCTTGTTATTCGATTATTGAGGAACTTTGTTCCTTCATAGTGTATATTTATTGTTCGGGTATGTGGGAGGACAATTTCGTCCCCAGGGTTTATGAAATCTATGACATTTTCTTGGGTTCAATGTATTAGAAAATCTTCAAGGCAGACACTCCAACCTTCTCTAAAAGATGCAGAGCTTTGATTAGCCTACATGGATATTGCTATGTGGGTGAATATTTCTCCTACATACGTATTTGGGGTAGCAACATAGTCCACCCGCTACCGAGAATTGTCCCTAACCGAATGGTTCTACAAGAAATTGCATACCAGACAGTGATCGATGGAGTTTTTCGTAAAATTGTATCTTCCAAAAGGAAGCCTTGGCCCAAGCTTCCCTTGAACTTGGAATTTCTCATGCTACAAAACTCCACTAATGCATCCATCTTGGGTAAATAAATTGATGATATGAACCTAGGAGAGGCACCAAAGAGGATGCATGACCCTAAGTCATACCTTGCCAGTCACTTGGTGCAGGAGCATTCCAAAATTCATTATAATCATTAGAATGAACCTGATGAATCAATTTATAGAGAAACTATTGATTTTTAGGAGGTTTTGAGTAGGATTATTGATCATAATGTCAAAGATCAGATTTTCAAATACCAAAAGGATCTAAAGATTTATGTGCTCCATTTCAGACAAGTAAAACTAGCAATGGAAGAGAGCATTCAGAAGCATATTCTGGAAAAGGAGGTCAAAGAGAAAGCACCTAGCTCCTCTTCCGATATTGAAAGTAAATCAAAAGACAAGGGGAAATTAGTTCTTGAAATTCATGTAAGAACTCAGCCTTCCTTGATGATAGAAACCCTCCAAAAAGGGGAAGAGTTCAAGAAGACTCTTGCCAAGATTAGTTGTTAGATAGAGGCCAAAACAGACCTTACTGAGCCTCAGCCTAAGAATCAGATGACTCAAGTGGTTCCACCAAAGGTACAGGAAGGACCAGTTGTTCATCCACATCCAATGCTTGAAGAGGTGCACAGGGAAGAACATGTGTTACCACTACTACAACCTTCTCAACTAGAACAAGTAGTTATTCAGGTTCCTCCAATTCAGTAGGTAGAACCTCTCCCTCAAGAAAATGTTGAGATTAATGAAATACATAGGGACCTAGAGGAGGAAAACTACACTTCATGCTGCCCCACTAATGTTTATAATTCCATGACAGCTTTCATTCATACTACCTAGTTATCTGCGAGTATCATTGATTCATCATTTCCCCAAATTTCGTTTTTCAAGCTCAATTTATATCGAATTCCTTTAACTACCACTAGAACTCCTTCTATATTAACAGATGTTCCTAACTCTATATCACCTTCTACTTCAACTATTATTTCCACCTCCCTAGCACCTCACATTACCCCAATATCACGACCTTCTATTTTTCCACCACTAGATATCCCTTCTATCCCTAAAACATCTTCTCCTTAAATTGCTACACTTGTCTCCACTTTTATTCCCTCATCCCTTGCACCTACTATTCCTTCTCGCATTATTATTTAACCTATCAGTGTGGAAATCCCCATTCCCCAATCCCAACCTGACCCTCAAGTTACTGTTCAAGAGGAAACCATCTAAACTACAGAGGAGATGGCAGATTTTGGTGAAGATGCATTAGTTTCTCTTGGGAAATATTTTTGGAGTAGGAAAGAGAAAGTCGTAGTTAAGAAGGGAGCCAAAAGGATAATAGAAGGTACAATTAAATAGGTGCCTACCGAGATCATTTGGAAAAGATATTCCTTTGACACCAAACATGACGCTTTGGACACAACAGTTGCCATGGGAGCCTTTGCTAGGGAAAATTATGATTCAATATCCTAGTTGAATAAAGAATTTCAGGACAAAGAACAAGAGCTGCAAAAGGCTAAGCAAGATCTACTAGAAACTGATAAACAACACAAGAAGGAAATTCAACTTCTCAATTAGGAGTCTAAAGACAAATTAAAGCAGTTGCAAACTCATAATGATTATCTTAAACAACAGCTTCAGAAGGCATATCTCCTAAGTAAGCAACAGGAAAACAAAATTTTTGCATTTGAACAACAACGCAAGGACCTGCAACATACATCTTCTACCTCTTCTTTCTCTAAATTTACAGGGGAGGAGTTTAAACAATTAGCATGCAAAGTACATGATCAATTTTATCAAGGAATCATTAATTTGTATGAAGGTTTCAATGAGATGAAAGAGCTATACAATTCATTTGAGCGTCAGTCTGATGTCCTCAACGACCATCATAAAAGAAGAAGGGAAGCCACCAAAGCTTATGATTCCATCATATACTGGCAGAAATATATGAAAGAAAGACCCAAAGATTTGCTAATACTGGATAAGCTTAAGCTTAAGAGTATTGAAGTCATAATCAAGAAATGGGAGGGCATATGTGATCTGGTGGAATCGATTTTTAGTATGGACAAGCATCCTATAGAAGGAGGTGGAACACCTCATCAAAATTGCTTGGGTATTTGGACCTGGCACATTTGGATCCTATCGAGGAAGCTATTCCTATGAAACTGAAACTGGAGCAATTTGAAAGAGATTTTGCTGAAGTGAAAGAGTGGATCATGCAAATGAATAAACTTACTATGGAGGAAATGAGGCATTGGATTGAGACACCTCTCGCTTCATTAATGAGGATTGATCTTTTCCTCAAACAATGGGCGAAGATCATGAAAAGGGATATCACATCCTTAACATGTAAATCCCAATTGCACATAGAAACTGCTAAGTTCAACGACATCCAAGATTTAATGGATTCTTATGCAAACTGGCATTCTGCCCTTGCTAAGTAATAAAAACTGAAATATCTTGTAATCTACTTCATTTCTTTGTAAATTTTGTACTATTATGAAGCATACCAAGAATGGTTTCTATTTTTTGATGTTGTAATGTTTTGCAAGTTGAATAAAATTACATTGTTGTTTGAGTTATGTTCTTTGAATATTCATCAAATGTCTTTCATGAATTATAATATGTTAAGTTCTATGTAGATTGTTGAAATGGGTTTATGCTATAGTTTACAAATTACAAAGGGATTGTTAAGATGAGCCTATACTGCAATTTTAATTTTGAGTTATGATTTGTTGATTGAGGGTTTAATTTGCATTTTATATAGATTTGGGTATATAAAATTTAATATTCCATGATTAAAATGTATAAGAAATTTTCGTTTATGTTATTTAATTTTTATTTATTTTTGATACTTGCATGATGCACTAGCTCAAGTGATTGAATGTACCTATATGATGCACTGACTCAAGTGATACCCACATTTATTCAGTCTTTTGACCTTCCTTGGAGTAACTTCTCTCCCATTTCACTCTTGCAAATGCTTAGACTGAAATTAAAGTTTGGGGGTATGTGTTTTTATGGGCATATGTTTTTTGAGTGCATTTCAAAGGGAAACAAGCCTTGAACAACACGCTGAAACAAAAGGGTACATTTCCATTTTATATTATGCAGGTGTACATGAAAATATGGTTATGCCATGAAACTAGTTATTACTTTTGTGCATGACAAATGCAAATGATTAAGTTTTGTTTAGAGAATAAAATAGTTATTTATTTTGGATTATATTTCAAAGGAAATAGTTTCTATTTCAATATTGTAGTGCATCATTTAACAAGTTAATATCTTTGCCTAATTTTTGTTTTATTCAATTTGCAACATTTTTCAATTATTTTATATAAAATCAATTCTTTCATAAATATTATAGTTTAAACATTCATATAAAATTGATATTTAATAAATACAAAACAAATCTATATACTTTAATAAATATAAAATATAAAAAATGACAAAAGATGATTAAGGTGTGTTTTGAGAATAAAATAGTTATTTATTTTGTATTATATTTCAAAGTAAATAGTTTCTATGATTAAGGAAATAATTTCTATTTCAATATTGTAATGCATCATTTAACAAGTTAATATCTTTGCCTAATTTATGTTTTATTCAATTTGCAACATTTCTTCAATTACGTTATATAAAATCAGTTCTTTCATAAATATTACATAAATATTACAGTTTAAACATTCATATAAAACTGATATTTAATAAATACAAAAAAAAATCTATATACTTTAATAAATATAAAAACATAATAATTGTACACGCCATACATATTTATGTACTATGTTCAAGTACTACGTTATATTTCAGAAAGCTTGGAAACCAGAGGATTTGTGAGCTCGAGTGCAAAAAATCCGCAGTAAAAATCTCAGACGCAGTAAAAAATGCAAGTAAATATGGTCAATTCTCATGGTAAATTTGAATGAATTAAATATACTAGGGCTCAATGGAAAAATAGATATGAGCCGTCATTCTTGCAAAAATGGATGGTTGAGATTGGGGAGAAAAAACAAAATGCAAAAGTGAAAAGAACCGAAAAACTTAAGATCTTATGGTTTCCCCAATCCACAATGCGGGTTGCGGAATGCATAATGAAATTATTAATCATGTGAAAATTGTTAAAATTTCCACATTCCGCAATCCACAAGAATTTGTGGGTTGCGGGTTGCGGATAAGCAATGTTGCAAGTGTGTTTTGTATTTAGTTTCCTGAAAAAATAAAAAAGAAGGGTCTATTTTTTACGTGTTTTTCTCTTTTCTTTTCCGCAACCCACAACCCGCAATGCGGATTACTGACCCGAAAAATAAAAACTTTATTTCAAAAAGGATTTCCGCAATCTGCATTCCACAACTGTTTCACGGATTGCAGATTGCAAAACTTTTAAATTTTTTTCTTGATCGCTAATATCACCCCGCATTCCGCAACCCACAAATGCGGATTGCGGAAATCAAAAGATCTAAAGTTTTTGGTTGTTTTTCATCTCCACATTTTAGTTTGCCTCTTCAATCTCAATTGTCCATTTTTTCTGGGTTTCGACTTGCAGACAACACCTGTCAAGTTCTGATGAACACTTATCAGTAAATTCATCCATTTTAGTTTGCCGCTTCAATCTCAATCGTCCATATTTTGCGGGTTGAGAATGAAGCTATATAGGTTACAGATCTAGATAAGGAGAAAAAATCTAGATAGATCGAGATTTAGAGTTTTATTTTAAGAAAAGTTTGTCTTTTTGCAACCCGCAACCCACAAATTATTGCGGAATGCGGATTGTGGAAATCCTTTTCGAAATAAAGTTTTTTATTTTTTGGTTCTACAATCCGCATTGTGGGTTGCAGAAAGGAAAAGAGGAAAACACGCAAAATAGACTTTTCCGCTTTCCGCAATCCGCATTGCGGAATGCAGAAACTCAATAAAAATCACACTTGCAACATTGCTCACCTGCAACCTGTAACTCGCAATTTTTTGTGGATTGCAGAATGTGGAACTTTAACAAATTTCACATTATCAATAATTTCATTCCGCATTGCAAATTGTGGATACCATAAGATCTTAAGTTTTCTGGGCCTTTTTCACTTCCACGTTTTTCTTTTCTGCCCTCATCTCAACCGTCCATTTTTGTAACATCTACGACTCAGACCCCCCCAAAAAATATCTTGTGCTATCCTATTTCAGTTGCAGAATGCAGGTTGCAGAAACACAAACATATATAAAATAAAAAAGATCCCTTCCGCAATCCGCAAAACCAAAAAAACAAGTTACATAAATAATCAATTACGAAATGGTTCAGTTGCAATAAAACACAATATTTTTGCCCTCTCAACATTCCTTTGCACCTCTTGATGCAAATGCTAGTTACTTAAACACAAGAAAATAGAAGAATGGATAAGATGTGAGCTAACCACAACTATTCAATATCAAATTTGAAAATGTATATATTTGTCACAATCAATTTATAAAAGATATTTAAATATTTAATTTGAAACCTAAATTTATATATTTAATCTATATGGCATTTAAAAAGGTTTTTTTTTAAATATAAATAAATAAAAAATTATTATTTAAATTTTTTTAATGTTAAATCCAATTATTATTATTATTTATTTTTAAATCAATTTATCGCCTATAACTTTAGAAATTAATGAAGTTTATTTAAACAATAATTGCAAATTAAATACAACACTACCGGTTTTTTTTTTAAGTTTATAATCAATAAGCAGCATTAAATGTTTTTATTTTTATAATCAATGTGAAGTTATATAATAAATTTATAAAATATATTCTAAATTAAAAATTAAATATTATAAAAAAAATTATTCATTTTTGTGATCAAATTTACACAACATTAAAAAAAACAAAATAGTATAAAATATATATTATATATTTTATAATATATTTTTAATTTATAAAATATATTATAAATTAAAAAATATTATTATAAAAAAAATATTTATTTTTGTGATCAAATTTACAAAACATTTAAAAAACAAAACAGTATAAAATTCCATAGGGAAATAATATTGTGATTTTGATTCTTGCGTTGTTTTGGATTGAATTTTAAATGATTAAACTCAAAGCATTAGAACTTAAAAGGAACTTCGGTAAAATAGCCCTTTATACAAATGGTGTAAATATTTTTTATGATGTGGACAATGATAAGTGAATATTAGACTACTAAATGGAAGAGGGAAAAAAAGAGGTTCCAAAGGAATTACCATTATTGTTAAGCTTTCTCATATTTACCTTTTCATTACATGATTTATTCAAACACTAACTATTGATCAATGAATGTAAACGACGAATGGTTGAGAAATGGGGTTGAGTACAAGATATTTTTTTTCAAGGGAAAAATTCGTAACTTTATTCAAAATTACACTTATTAGATGAACCACTAGCGTATTACAGATAAGTGTTCATTACCTCAATACGTTCAGCACATACCATGCTTAATTACATAAGATAATAATTGATTGCGAAATCAAATTATATCCAAACCAAACAACAAGATCATTACAACTACAGTCAATGATAGGTATATCATTTAACCAAAATGTAATATAATCCATATGTATATCAACATATTACAGCCTTAGTAAAAAACTATGATTGATTTATATTTCATCTAAATAAGTCTTTATCAAAAAATAAGGCTTACATTCTTAATAAACTGTCATAAGTTCACCATTCATAATCTGTCCATAGCTCCCATTCTTTATCATCAAAAAACTGTCATAAGTTTGTTTAAAAGTATCAAAATTTGCCCATATAGACATGCGGTAAGAGATTACATGCCCACGAGAATTTAAACCAAATAAAAAGTTGAACCATCTATTTACCATACACCATGCAAATTTGATTTAACGCATTTATTTATCCATTCCACTCTCATTTGAATAGTATCATCATTCATGTTGTCCACCATTTCCTTTGAAGTTATAGATTAGTGTTCTCTTCTTGGGAAGTGAGTTTTGGACCTACAAGTGAATAACATAGTTATCGAAGAGAAGACTATGGATCAGAATGGAAGGTTGTAGAGGAGAATAGAGGTGGAGTGGGTAGGAATCTATTCTCATTTCTTGTAAATTATACTTCGTTAAATGCTAAAGAAGTAAAAGAGGTAAGATAAAACATTATTGGGTTTTTTCTAATGATATATAACAAGTTGGACTATTTTGCACACACTAAATAGCATTGAAGGGAAAAATATTTGGCCCCCTCGCTCCCCCTCCTCTACCTCACGACGCCCATTGAGCCATGGCTAAATGTACGTTTCCATCAACCCCCTGCAGTGCCCATTGAGCCATGACTCAATGTCAAGCATCGAGTTATGGCTTGATGAGAACTACGATGTAATATCATGAACTTCCATTTTTAATTAATACAAAAAATGGTGTAAGATCATGACCTCCCATTTTTATATTAAAATAAAAAATAGCATTATAAGTTGAAAAGAAATTTTAAAATATTAACTTTTTAGCTAAAATAATTTAAAAACTTTGTAAGTGTAATTGCCTTAGAAAATATAATATCCAAACTCTCCAATAATAACATATTAGTAGTTCTTTATTTAAGATAAAACTCAATAATAATATTTTACTAATAAACATTCAAATAAAACTACATTCATATAAAATGAGTTAATTTTCTATATTTTATAAAATGTGGTTCACCATTTGTTAGAGGGATATTCCACGGAAAATACCAACATTTGCTATTCAAACATAAATCAAGGTATGGTCATCTTACATCATCAACACATTTATTACAAAGGGGGTCCACAAGAGCATATCGAACATTACGTAGGGGCCCACTAGAGCATCATGTCACTTATGAAAATTGAACCTGGGTGGGAAGAGTAACAATCATTCCTCCCAACCACTCAAGCTACATTCAATAAAAGTTAGTTAATTATCTATATTTCAATATGAAAAGATCAATATTAATATAAAAAATATATATAATTGTTTTGTATACATCGAATTTTCAAAATATTATAAATAAATTTATAAATAACTTAATTCTATAAATTTTTATAGAAAAGAACTAACTATAATATAAAAAATATAATTATATATACCATCAAATTTCCAAAATATTTATTATAATATTAATACTAGCTTTTTAAATGTCTATCTTAAAAATTTAAAAACATATAAATATATTAAAAATTAAAAGATATTTTTATAAGCACTAATAACTATTTGTATAAACATTAATACTAATATTACTATAATAAAATTGAAAAAAAAAACCATTTCTATAAACATTAATAACCATTTTTATATTCATGTGAGGAGCGAAGTATCTCAATATTTTTTGGCACATATTTGAGTGATGGAAAACAAAGAATCTCTTTTACGTTTTTACCTAGTGTATTGGTCCTTGGGAAAAGCTTAGGAAATATAGAAATATTTTAGATGCTTCTTGCTCATCTTAGGATCTTTATCATAGATGGATTCATACCATGAAAAGAAGAATAGATTCTTGAGGGATTGAATTTGCAGATTGAGTGAAAGATTTAAGCAATGGATCTCCTGCTGGAAATGTTATGGAAAGGAGAGTTAAATTCTACAATTCTCAAGGAGATTATTTTACTGAAACATATTATCTATTTCTTTAATGGGGCATTCTGTTGAACAATAAACTAATTTGAGTTCCCCCAAATGATGAATGATTCGATCATTTCAAATCTTTCGGATTTGATAGAGGTATCTATGAAAGACTGTAAAGAGGGATTCCAAAATGATCAATTTGGGTAGGTTACCATATCTCTCATTATTGGCAGGAATTGGAACACGAAAGCTTTTGAATACCCTGGGAACCCTTATCTATAAATATTGTTGGTTTGCTCATTCCGATCACTAAATTATCCAATAGAGCCAAAGTTGAACCTATTTCGTAACGACTTTCTCTATTAAGAGAACAAATAATTCCAAATTAAGCAAGGAAGATCTTTGAAAAGTATTTGTCGAATATAGATTCTTCAAATATAGATTTTTCTTTTGGTAACCTGATCTATCCAAAAGATTTGTTGGAAATACCTTTTGATCAGATTCATAAGACCTATGAAAAATATAATGATTTGTTTATACATTTCTTGCGATTGGGAATAGCCCTTTGAGTATCCTGTATAGATATCGTACCAGAAATAAATTCATGTAATGAATAGATCTACACAAACTATTTGGTTAATATTTACAGCTGAATCATTGGTAGAAACGTTCCACCCACAGTTACCATAAAATGGGAATTTATTCTCAATATTGTTACTACGAAACATAAGGTTACTTCGGAACATATTTTCCTTTCCGACTCTTTGACGCAACATGAGTGGAAAATACTACAAAACTTTCTTGGGAATGTATCTACAAATGATTCAATGTAAACGAAATATTTTCTTACCTTTTATAGGGAAATACTATTGAATGAACCTCTCCAAATTAGAGAGATTCAGAAACACGTGCCTTGATTTTCATTTGGTTTGATGATAGGCGAATATGATGATGGTTCCACAACTGAACCCACAACTAATAGGATTCGTCCAAGAAACGTAAGAAGTACACTGAATTTTGATCATGCGAAAAGACAAATAGTTGTGAAACATCATTTTGAAGAGTCATATTATTATCAGAAGTTAATCAGAGGATCCATACGTGCTCAAATACATAAAATTATGATATGAAAAAGGATACAACCAAATGCACACTCCCTTTTCTTTTTGGTAAGAATGGAAATACCCGCGTATCCTAAAGATTATTACGACATGTCTAATTCTAATAGAGTGAATGAAAAAACCTAGAAATAAATTTGGGATCAAACCCATAGAAACAGCGAATCGGAGTCGGTCCCCCACAATCCGACACTCATGGAGTCCTTATGTTCAATGTGGTCAGAATTGAACCATTTAAGAGGTTTCTTATTAGTCCCTCAATATAGTTTTAGGAAACTTATAATAGTACCATCACTTATAATATCCAAGAATATTGGTCATTTATTACTATTTCAAGTCCCCGAATTTTCCAAAGAATGGGAATAAATGAGGAGAGAAGTGCATGTTAAATGCACTTTTGATGGTAATGAATTTTCTGAAACAGAATTCCTAGACAATTGGAAATAAATGGTATGTAGATAAAGATTCTATTTCCTTTTTGTTTGAATCCTTGGCATAGATCCAAATTCCGATTTGAGAACAAATTGCGTTGAAGTTATTTAATAACTTTTGGATTGGAAACTGACATACCTTATAGTGATCCACAACCAAATATAGGACATTTTTTCAAATTTTTTCAACCTATCTTGTTGGAAAGGGGTTGGGGTAAGTTGTGTAGCATCGTGGATGCTACGCAAGCTTAGAATACACCACGCAAGGCGAAGATAGCGCAATAGGTGAAATATAGACTAGTTTTGATTATTTTGTGTCACTTTTTGTACTTATTTACCATTTTTTGTGGATATTGGTAGTTAGTGAGTTGAATCAGTCAGGATTTAGTTAGAATTTAGTTAGAAGTGGACCATGAATGTAAAGGTGCAAGCCTATATATAGAAAGAAGAATTGTGAATGGATATACCAATTGATATATGGATCGATACATGCACAGGGAGAACAAGTTGTTATATGTTTTGATCTGTGGGTGATTGCACAAAAGAAATATGATAAGATGGATGTTGATCTGAATCATTGTTACCTTCTTTTGTCTTTTTCTATCTTTTTGTTCATGTAACCCTGATGATGAATGTTAAGTGAATCTAAAATATGGATCTATGATGTGATGTTTTACCGTTTATGAATGATGTCGTATTTTTCGATCTAGATTTGTTACAGTTATGAATGAATGATGCGCAATAATGAATGGTTCTGTTAAATAATTTGATCTAATTTGGTTGTCAAGCTAATGAACCGTCGATACCCTAACCCTCTTCTATACTGTGGAAACTTGGTTCCGTCATCCTTCTCGCGAACATCTCGGGTGAGACCTCATCCACTCTATGGGTGTTGTTGGATAGGGTAAAACCTATCTGGGCCGATGCTCAAGGGGATCGCGGTGAGTCGATTGTCAACAGAGTGGGACCCCTGTCGACTAGGTTTTGTTGGTTGAGATTTGATCCAACAAATGGTTCCATTGTCGAGACCTTGTTGTGAGTAAGAGGAGGGGATGTGGCATCCAACGCGGCCAGAAATCTAAGATTGATTTTACCAGAAGCTGCGAGAATTTGCTGAAGCAGAAAATTAGAACCTTGGGTTGACAACAAACAAGTGGTTGGTGAAATACATACACGACGATCCTCACGAGTATTTCTTCTTTGATTTTCCCATTATACTGTATGAGTGGTTGACATAGTTTACATACAAGCAGATAAATTTCCAAGGAGGAGAACCAACTTCCTGGACCCCTGAGTTGATCCAAGAACTGCAAGAAATTGACAACAGAGCATCGTGAGCTGTTGAGGTTTGGCTGGATAGTATCCTAGAAGGATACATTACAGAGTTCACAGTTGACACTACCAATTCTTACAACAAATCAGAAAGAGATTTTTTCAACGAGACCAGAGGTAGGTTCTTATTGTCTCTACAGTTGTCAATTAAAATGCTTGTCTGCGAAAAGGGTATATTCAAGATGCACCTAGAGTAGTAGAACTCAAGTGTGCGGAGGCAGTGGATATTGCGAATAAAGGAGGGAGATGAATGGGAAGGTAATGGGTAGATGGGTGCAAGTTTCGATGAGATGGTGAGGGAAGCTGAGGAAGAAAGTGGTTGTACAAGGGGAGGAGCAAGGTTTCGACAAGAGAAGAGGAATAAGACAGAGGAAGGTATTTCTACGATCGAAATGCAAAACCGTGAAGGACAACTACACGGGATGAAGTGACCCTATAGTGACAAAGAGGACAACCAGACCCAGACTATGCCTAGGACAATGGTAAGATCAAACCCCAGCAGCAACATGCCCATGCCTCCACGCGCCACTTCAAACTTAGGAAGACACACGAATTCTACGTCGGCTTGTCCGACGTGTCAACAACATTCTAGTAGTAGATCAGCGTCTGTAGGAAGAATGTCAAGGATGGTGAGAGACGATACTAAGTTACCTTTGTTCCATGGGAATGGGATGGATGATACCGAGCAATATTGGTTCCTCTCCAAGGCAGTATGGACTCTTAGACAAGCCACAGATGATGATGTCAAGAAGGGCCAACTAGAAACTACTATGTGGGGTCGTGCACTAGATTGGTACATGAAGTTTATACAAGTCCCTACGGGGGCCCTTACAAATAATTTGGATGAGGTTCAGAGGGGACCGATCAAAGAATTCTAGAATCCTAAATCAGAGGCGCAATACACCACTGAGTTGAAAGAGATCAAGCAGTTCCCGAATGAAACTGTGTGGGACTTTAACCAAAGTTTTAAAACATTGATGGCACAAGTCAGCTTTGATATGAGTGATGTCCAGCATAAAGAGTGGTTTATCGTAGCATTTGTACCTCATATCTGACAACCATTGATGCAGTAGAAGATCGTAACATAGAGAGAGGCTCTGGAGATTGCGATGAAGTTGGAAGCTTCACCGATTGGAGAGAGTGCAGTTGGCATGAATCAAATCTAGTTGCAGCTAGAAAATCTAATGCTCCAGATACAATAAATCAAGAAGGATAAGGAAGATCGTGACAATATTTGGTGCACTCGGTGTCATGCAGATGGACACACCAAGGAAAACTTCCATAGTTTCCGAAATTATCTAGTTTTAGGAGCGCCAAACCCATTAAGTTGCGGCAGTGTACCATGGTGTCGGATATGTCAATTTTATGGGCACCATCAGGAAGAGTGTAGCTACATGCAGAAAATGGTGTCAAAACCAGATGTTGCTGCTGCAACCACCATCCCCAAAATATTTTCCTTTTTAGGGCCCCCTACTCTTTCTAGTTTTTAGAAAGCCTTGAAAGTCTAACTTTATCTTGCAAAAGTTTCTCCATAACTTAGTTTTTACAAAAAATCGAAACTTCTTTTTCCCACCTGATGCATAGAACGAACTCATGAAGTTCATCTAATGTATCGAAGGATTTGTTCGAAGGCCTACCGAATATTTGTTTCTTACGCTTCTGAAAGAATTACAAAATATTTCCGATACATCGGATGTACCTTGGTCTATGGTATCGAAAAACATTTTTCCATGCTTCTCGGTTGATTATCAACAATCTTTCCAATGCATCGGGTCGTCTTGTTGTTTTATTTTCTGATGTGCACGGAAGAGTTTGTTTTTTCCACCCGTTGTTTCGATTGTTTGTCTCTGATTTTTTGCCGATGTTTTAAATGCATAGTGTAATGCATAACCGATATCTTTCTGAAGAATATTTCAATGTTGGTGTGAGTGTTAGTTGTTTGTTTTACTGATTGCTCTTTAAAATTTTTGTCCTGTTTCAACAGATTATTGTGTAGCCATCCAATTAACATCAGTCCCATTCCTTTCTTCCATCCGGAGCACTTGTGGGTGCTCATAGGATCAGTCCCAATGATACCTTTGGCACCAACGGGGTTGTTCGCCCAAGGCCCATTTACCACATGCCTACTATTGTTCATTAAGCCTATTTAAGCCCGTAAGGAAACATTTTATGGTTATTGTTGGCTGATTGAAGTATGTGGAGTTGTCAGTCGATTGAGCGATTCTATCCAGTGGAGATCACGCTTTTTCCAGGTCATATCAGCAACCGGTTTGGATATTACTCCCTACTTGTCCTGATGCTTGGAGTTTTTGTTGTAGCAACTCGGTAGGGTTAACTTTTTCCCATTTTCACGGAAGGTATTTAGATATCAAGGTATTTTTCCTTTATGGTGAATTTTTTCTCTCTTGGATTAGCTAGGGTCACCATTTTCCTCACCTCCCCCAACCATTGCTTGCCCAACTTCTTCCATGAGTGTTTCTCTAACAATCATTTGCAGTAGGAGGACTGTGGGTAGACGAGCATTTCATCATCTGCACCACTCCTTCATTTCACTAATGCGGGGGTGGAAGGATTATGGCCATTGGCTGGTTGGAATGAGCATTTTTGTGGATTTCTGTGGGAGGAAATTTCCTTTTAGGGTGAAAACCTAGGTTATTCATGTAGGTTTTTTCCCCTTGGGCATCTTCGGGTTTATTTTTTCCTTACTCGTGGATGGTGTTGAAATTTTTTTGCTCAGAGAGATGCGTTGTTGCAATGAGATCCTCAGGGCTTGTGCAGTAGAGTATACTGGCCCATGACCCATGTTCAATCTGCCTCTCAAAAATCTTGAGCTTGTTTTGTATCG
Organism: Pseudotsuga menziesii; assembly: GCA_001517045.1. Classification (NCBI taxonomy): domain Eukaryota; kingdom Viridiplantae; phylum Streptophyta; class Pinopsida; order Pinales; family Pinaceae; genus Pseudotsuga; species Pseudotsuga menziesii. The sequence goes on along the minus strand of LPNX010490183.1, from coordinate 194,224 downwards.
TTTCAAAGAGAGCATGGTTTAGGGTGGAAACAAAAGATTGGTTAATATGTATTATGATGATTCGGTAAAAATTTTGGTTAAAATTGGTTATGTTTATTGTAGCATTTATCAGTTGCAGTGATATGTTTAGGATAGATTAACTCTAACATGTTGTTGTATGATTTTAAAAAAGTCATCATTTATATAGCAATATTCCTTGGAAGGGGAATAAGAAGGTGCAAACCGTGGATGAGGATCTAGAGATAGAGATCATAACGCAAGTTGAAGTTATATATGAAGATATGTCCAAGGCTATTGCGGGCATTGAACCTGAGTACAAATAGGGGGAGATATACGGAATGATCACCAATTGAAGCATCCTAGATATAGGGTTAGAGGATTTATAGATATATGTCAATATAGAGAGGTCAGCGATCATGAAGGTTGCCACGTGACCAGAACTTTTTCCATGTGCATAAGTAATAGGTTGGATCCTCTCGAAGGCCAATTTAACCAAAATGATTTTGTCAAATAAGGAAGGACAAGGTTATGCTACTTATAGCCCAGCTTATGTAGCTTAGGCCTACAAGCTACCCATGCCCCAGAGTTATCTAACATAAGAGTGGTTAAAAGGTCTTAACCTGGATATTTTGGACAATGTCAGAAGAATGATGGATCATGGGAAGCATTTTCGTACAAGGCCTTTCGAGGAATATGAAACTATGCACATGCACACTCCTTAGAGGTTGATAGAATTAATGTTGAACGAGATATTTGGATGAGCAAATGGAAAGAACTGCAAACTGAGCTGGGTACCAGTGATTTTCTTTGTGGCCACTCAGGGCACCATTTTTAACTAGGCCAATATAGTATCTAATAGTTTGTCCTCATGTATAAGCGCAGCGCTTGGAGGAGTCTCACAAAAGAAGTCAGATTTCTATATGAGCTCTTTTTTGATCGATTGTATTATGTGCACACAGCCATTCCCAACCTTGAAGTTCCAATGGGATAAGACCAAAAATCCTGTCTATTTTGCATTACAATTGTTTTGGGCACACAAATATTTCAATCATTACAAGAGTATTTGTGAGGATTTCATTATGCCACTATACAGATTAATCTTCCTTGCCGAGTGTGATTTCATGTCTGAAGAAGCCATTAAGATTGTATAGGATAATGGTCATTATTACCTGAAAGAAGAAGGCCTATACCTAAATATGTTTGGTGGAACGAGGGCCCCTTCTCTTTTACCAAGATATGCCATGGATTATGTTGTTCACGAGGAAGTAGTGAGGAAAATTTAAATTGATGGGATTGGTAATTTCCTTTTTGATTAGAATAAGGCTGTATACCCCCACTCCCGTTCTATGTAGGAAGTTATAAGTTCTCCAAAGTGAAGAGTGCACCAGATTTTGTAAAGGAGTTAGAGTACTTCCACTTTGGAGAGATAAGTTTTCATAGGAATAATTCTGAGGATAAGGATGCTAACTATTGTGCTGCAGTAGGGATACATTTTGAATATGCGGATTACTAGGATAAAGATGAAGAAATATTCCGCAATGCACGAAATATGACAGCCTTAAGGAAAAGATTCAAGAAAAATATAACGACCGTAGGTGGTAAGGGAAAAGTTGTTGAGAAGTAGAAGAAACAAGAAGATGAAGATGCCAAGAAAAGAGGAACATTTGAAGAACTTGCAAGAGAGGCTGCTAAAAGGAGAAGAAATCATATCCAAGCTCTAAGCTATTAGTGAGGAAGACATCAGGATTTGGATTATCCAAGCTTCAGGCCACAAGCTCCCGTTAGAGGAATATTTGAGGAAGAATGTACCTAAAGTGAAGGAAATCGAGTCTCATCTATCAAATCATGAAGTGGGAGTGTGTGTATTGGAGCCTACAGAATATCAGTTCATCAGTGAAGAAGCACAAGCATGGGGCGATTTTATTAAGACACCACCTGGGCCCATTTGAATTTGTCTTATTTACCATCTAAAGATTGTACAATTTTGTTTTTATTATTTTTTAGTAATGCACTAAAAGACAAATGTTTTGTAAAGAAAGAGTCAAGGAAGACCAAAAGGTTGGGGCAAATCAAGAGTCATTTTTAATTTGTATAAGTATAGGTAAAGTAGATGTAGAAAGGAATTTTCACTGGCATAGTTGTTGAAGCTTATTGTAAGAAAAACTAAGTTCCTTTTATAATGAAGAAGATGGAATTTTATTGGAGAGGGTGTTGCATAAGTCTCAAAGTGTGTTGTGTAAAGCTGAATGGAGAACTATTTCGTGTTTAGCAGTATATACAATTTGTGAGATCGTTCCTAATCTTCTGAAATACGTATGAGTTATGACTGATTTTGCATTATGTGATGAATCTTATGCAACAATTAATGATGAATGTTTTAATATCGTGGAGCTATCTCTTTGTTAACTTTATGTTGTATATATATATCCTGTATTTATCAGCTATCTATAGAATACTCTATGCAAACTTATACAATACATTATTCATTCTTATTTTATATCAATCTTTCTCCTCGGGGATAGGTTAGAATAGATTAGTTGTTATTTCTTTTACTTGCATTTAATATTAGGCACTTGCATTCCATACCAAAAGTATAAAATATATAAACGGTGGATCGGGCCACAACCGGTAAAATAGATTTAAAATTTTCACCTTAACTCTACGGTAGTTGGACCACAAATTGGATGGGTTCCCCATATCAAAAAGTAAAAAATCTATTTGGGAACGATTATTGGGGAGAACCCCTACTGTCGGTACCTGATATTTTTCCAAGCATCAACACCAACCAACCTATATTGTTCTTTTTGTAAATTGGTGGGACATGAAGACAAACATTGTCGGGCATATGATCTAATGCAAGAGAGAACATATGATTCATACTTTGTGAAGGGTGAATGACCTCACGTCATACAGCAGCCACACATGCAGCCTCAAATGGTAAATTCTCGACCACAATATACATCTTTGCTATAGATGCAATTTATACCATCGCAGTCACAGCCACAGTTTGCACCATAGCTGCAATTTGCGCTGCATCCACAACACAATCAAATGACGATGCCTTAGCCACAGCTACAGTATGTTCAGCAGCAGCCAAATCCCATGTCATAATAGATGGCTCAACCACAATACCAGCAACAGGGAGGATTCTAAGGAAGAGGAGGAGGCTTTAGACGAGGAAGAGGACAGGGTCATGGATCAGTCTAGTGTTACAATTGTGGGGTATTTGGGAACTATCATATAGAATTCCCACACTTGCAATGCTCATGTAAATATTTCACAATGATCGATCATACAGTCGAAAACTGCCCATAGATAATCGCGAGATAGCAGGTTGGGAACGTTCCTCAGTTGTAGAGCCCGAACCAGGTCTAGAATCAGAATCAGCTGCAAAACCAGAATTAGTTGTAGACCAAGAATCAAGTTCCAATATAGAATTTGACTGTGAACCAACCTATGAACCCCCCATTGAAATAGAATCCATCACTGACTCGGAATCCCCCAATGAACCAGAATTAAGGGCCAATGGTAGCAATGATATCAGTGGAGCCCAAAACAGCGAAAGTTGGCATTGTCGTTGTCACTCGCATGGGAGACACAACAAGAGAGGATGCGCCCCACCCACAGATTCAACTGGCTGGATAGAAGAAGGCACCATTCGATATTGCAACTGAAAAGGAGACATTTTTTGGTGCATAGGATGCGATTGAAAGAAATCTTGGTAAGTCTCCTGTCTATGAATTGCCTCCCACTTTTGATTCTACTCTAGAGGCAGGACCATTGCGGAAACATGACACCTTGCAGCACTTCTTTCAGAGTTGTTTATCACTAGCAAGAGGGGCCGGACACTTTTCCTGATATTGAAAATTTGTTGCATCATCCGGGTAAGGTGTCCATGGTGAATTCTTTACATAAGAAAAATACAGGCAAGGAGATGCATATAAATATTCAAATTGGAGACTATGAAATTGACTCGGTCATTTTGGATCTACGGTCGAACATAAATATCCTAACAAAGTAGACATGGGAAAATATGGGGCAACCAATATTGGGATGGTCCCCGATACAACTATGATTAGCTAATCAGGCGAAGGTGCAACCAATCATTTGGGTATCTAACCTAGTCGTAGATGTTGAAGGTATGAGGACTCATACTGATTTCAACGTAATTGAAGTTGTTAATGGTGAAGGATCTTACCCTGCACTGCTAGGGGTTGGATGGGCCAACAATAGCATGGAAGTCATTAACTTCAAAAAGTGGATGATGACTTTTGAGAACCAAGATATTCGGGTCATCGCGCCTATGGATCTTGATGAAGGGAGGCGATACATTGAACCAGTAAAAGATGAAGTTTTCAAGGAGTGGGATCATGCCTACAATATCTCTGAATATTATATTCACCCCATGACTGACAGAGAACTTGGTTGGCGCAGTGCTAGTTCTGTGTCTTCTGATTCTAAGGATGCACTAGAAAACTGGCAAAATCGCATTCATGAGGTGTCCTTTAGAAAGTGTAGATTAATCATACAGTCATTGTGTAATGTGGTGACTGAGATTGTAGAATTACCATTTTATGAAGCTAATCCTGAAATTTTCATGTTCTTAATGGAATTTGAAGAAAAGGTCTCGGAACTACAGCGATTGCTAGCACTGAAGGATAGTCCAGCACACCAGTGGGAAACTCACAAAAAGACAATTATTATATGGGCCCAGTGTTGATGCTTGATGACAGTTCACTTTGGCAATGCAGAGGGATACCACGCTAGGAGGTATGATGGACAGAATGACCCTAGCGTTCATTTGATGGAATGCCAAACATTCTGGGCATCGCGACTAAAAGATGAATGGATCCATTCCTTTATTCACACCTTGGATGAAATGCAAAGATCATGGTATGTATCATTGGAGTTGCGAAGGGACATAACCACTTGGGAGGAGATGACGGTTTTCTTTGCACATACCTTTCATTTTGCAGACACTAACCCTGATGTTAACAATGCACTTCAGATTATTTGAGACGTGGTTCTAAAAGTTGTACCAATTGCATACCCTGTAGATCCACATGCGCAGTGCCACATGCAATTGATAATGGAATTCTATTACATGTCTAGAAAAATTGAAGACAATGATGAGCTATGGAATATCAACATCTCAGAGATAGAAGGAAGTAGGGATGTTGCAGCACCAGATGTACTAACTGATCCCATGAGTCAGTTGTTGAAGATCAGAAAGGTTAACATTGGGACAATTTGCAATTGTTGGGAACTATGGGATGAGGAGACCATGGAAAGAATCACAGACCTGCTACATGAATTTCAATATCTCTTTCCAACAAAGTTCTCAGAAATGAAGGGGATACTGGGTGATCTAGGAGAGATGAAGATCGCGCTAAAACCAGATGCGAAACCAGTACGATAGAGGCCATATCGCTTAAATCTGTGATACAAAGAAAGAGTCAAGGTTGAAATTAACTGGATGCTGGATGATGGAATCATTGAGCCGATAGAAAAATCAGAATGGATAAGTCCCATGGTGGTTCAAGACAAGAAATCAAGTGAAGTTTGGATCTGTTTCGACTTAAGAAAATTGAATGATGCTTGTATACATGACCCATTTCCTACCCCGTTCACTGATGAGGTACTTGAAGGAGTAAGCGGTCAAGAAATGTACTCTTTCATATATGACTTCTCCGGTTATCACCAGATCAGAATCTCTAAGGAGGCTCTACATAAAAACACATTTGTCACTGAGTGGGGCTACTTCCAATACATGGTGATGCCTTTTGGGTTGAAGAATGTGCCCGAAATCTTTTCTTGAGTTGTCGTCGTGAAATTTAAATATTTCATTTAGAATTTCTTATAGGTTTATATGGATGATTGGACAGTGTATGGCCTAATCAAGGACCATTTGGAAAACCTCTGACTAATGCTGGAGAGGTGTCGACAACATTAGATCACACTGAACTCCAAGAAGTGCATTTTTGCACACCACTTGGGACATTGTTGGGTCACATTTTGTGTAATCAAGGAATACTAGTCGATCCTTCAACAATAGCACTCATTTTGAGCTTTCCACCACCAACCAATGTAAATATGCTCGGGGCGATGCGGGGGCACACTGGATACTATCGCAAATTTATTAAAGGATATGCTGCAATCACTACCCCAATGGAGAAACTACTGAAGAAGGATGTTGTCTTTATCTGGATTCCATAATTCCAAAGTAGCTTCGACACGCTAAAGGCCAAGATGGCTTCAACACCAATACTTGTATTCCCATATTGGAACAAAGAATTCCATGTGCATGTTGATGCATATTCTGGTGCGCTAGGAGTAGTGCTTGCGTACTCAGAAGAAGGAGATCTGGATCACCCAATTGCTTTTGCTAGTTGGAAGTTGTCATTCACTAAGAGGGATTATATGACCATAGAGCGCTAAGGTCTGGAGATGGTCTATGGGCTGCAAAAATTCGGGACCTTTGAGGTGGCCACTTCAAGATGTTTACTCACCACTTTGGTTTGAAGTATCTGGTTAATAAGCCTGTGTTGGGGGGGTATATTTGTTGTTGGTTACTTCTCTTTTAGGATTTTTATTTTGAAATAACTGTAAATACGGGTCTCTTGAATGTTGGCCTTGATCGTTTATCCATAATTTAAATAGGCGAAGAGCCTACTCACTACTACATTTCGACCAAAAATCCGACGGCCATATTGTCGGATTTTCGACACTTCCCTGTCGCATGTACGACACTATGATTTTTTTTAAGCGTCAATGGATTTTTGTCGGTTATCCGACATCATTCCAAACCGTCGGTAAAGAGACAGCGCAGTTTACCATCGGTTAAATGTAAATCGTCGGTTATCCGACATCTAATTCATATTAAACTTTAAACAAGCATCGTTTAACCGATGACTATCTGACGGATTATGAAAACTTAAACGTCGGTTAAGAGACGGTATTGAATTTTTTTTTTAAAATCACCTACAGGCCGTTGCTTAATCGACGGCTATCCGACGGATTATGAAAAATGAACCGTCGGTTAAGCGATGGTATTGAATTTTTAAAAAAAAAATCACCTATAGGTCGTCGCTTAAGCGACAACTATCCGACAAATTATGAAAACTGAACCGTCGGTTAAGTGACGGTATTGAATTTTTTTTTTTAAATCACCTACAAGTCGTCGCTTAACCGATGGCTAAAATTGTTTTTTTTTAAATACAAATGCCAGATTACTGGAGAGCTGTAAGAATTATTTTGAAGGCATGATATTTTGTAGGTTTGGGTTTTAGTTTATTAGAGGGATTGGGCTCTATTGCTTTTCTTATGAAGGGATACAAGTATAGACAATATTTTTAAATAAGGAACAACACGTCGTGCAAGAACAAAGGAAGTTGTATTAACATATAAAGTACTGCATTTGGCTTTGCATACAAGATACAAATATTTTTCATATAAGAATAATGAATTAGTGCATCTGGCTTCCATTAAACGCCATCTATGAAGAAGGAAAAGGCAATGCTCTAATGAAAGATCTGTACAAAGTCAATGCTTCAGATGGATTTGTATATGGAATTTCATGTCCTCCACCCCTGATGGTTGTGTAAGTTAAAATACTCTCTTGTTTTTCTTTCACTGTATGTCCATATGCTTGAGTCCATCCTACCACCTGCCCAATTTGAATCTTGATCAGTATTCTATGTGTGTGTGTGCACACATATAACAAATTCTTGGATAACAAAGACAAGATTTCACCTATTTATGATCGTACCAAGGACCATATGGAATAACTGTAGATAGGTTGAGATCCTTGGCCAGGTTATTGGCAATGGTTCTTGTGGATGTAAATGGCACCTTTGCATCTTGATCTCCAGTGTGGATTCCATTTAATTTTTTAGTCCATCCAATGTTGGAACATAATAGTATTATTAATAATTCTTTCAAAGATATGATTTACCTGCAAATTTTTATGTGTAGACCAGCCTTGAGAAGATCAGATATAATTGGTATAACATTGACCCCCCTGTTCCTTTGATTATATTGGAGTTTCCTAATGCAATTTTAGTGTTAGCCATTACAAAATGTATTTATGGCAGTAATCAAAATCAATAGTTAGACCTAAGAAATAAAAATTAAGTACCTTAAGACAGAGATGCTAATTTTCCTATAGGGAGGAGGAATCTCTGTAGTGGTCCTTTGGCCCCTTGATATATCATTCTTGATGTGCATATTTATTGCATAGTAATGAAATAGAAAATGCCCATGCCAAAATACAAAAGCAAACAAATATACGAATACTATAAGACATACCGAGAGAAGGGTTCCCAATATAGTCTAGTGTTTGCATGAAGTGCCTTCTTTACTTCTTTCCTGTTTAGATATTGCTTTATTTTAATGTCTATGCAGAGGTCAATCTTACTGAATGTATGTTCAATCTGTCCAACAAAAATGGAGATTATTAATTCTATTGTTTTTTTACACAATCTATCTAACAACAACAGAGATTAATCCTGATGATATATGTGCAATTGCAACAACAGTGGTTGAAACCAATGCCACGACATATTGACTAATTAGTCTCAAATTTAAATTATTTTTATGATGAATAAATGACTTACTTTCTGTTGAACTTTTCTGTTTCGAATTATTGCAAATAGATTGTGTCAGTTGGTAAGTTTCATCTAATATTAAACCATGTGACCACAAGAATTCATCGTTGTTTATGCTGATCTCTATGTCAACAAAGGGATTTCCCATCTGCAATCAATTTTAAGGGAAAATTAAATGTCATCACTACAAAGGATTAGACCCTTGTAGATAAACACAAATATTAGACTTGACTCTTGGGATATAACAAAAAACCCATGAGAATAACTCGTTGTTTCAATCTGAAATGCCCAATCTCTCAACAAAAAGATAATTTACGTTTCAAGAAATAAATGATTAGAATTGAAAACAATTATCTATTTTAAGTCATGCATGAATTTTGTTGAAAAGATTACCCTTCACTAGAAATTATTCCAATGATCAATGATTAAGATTATTACCCATGATATAAACCTCACAAGGTTAACATGAAATAGATCATGCTTGACCTTTTGTAGTTAATGAATGTCACAATTACATAAACTTTAGGTAAACAAAATCTCTAAACCTTTGAAAGAAACCAAATAGTGGAAGAAGAGACATACAGCAATTCCTTTCAGTTGAATGGCCTCTATGTTCATCTTTTTGTTGTGATTCAGCACAAGAGTTGCTAATTGAGGCACATAGTGTCCTGCGATATTATAGCAAACCAACATGGGTAGTATTCAACAAAATTACATCAATCAACATGGATAGCCTTACACAGTTTAAATGAACAAGTGGGAACAGTGGGTCATACCTCCATAACTCTGCGCTGTTATGTAAAAATCTCCACCTCTGTACTCTGGAAATTTCTGAAACCAATTCAAGAAGAAATCTAGGTTGTCTTGAGCTGCATTATATGACACTTCTTTCTCAGTTTTAATCTTATTCAATATTGCCAAGAAACTACAGTCCCATGATCAATCTTAAGGATATATTCAGTTGCATCAATCTGAAAGAAATATGGAAAATAATATACCAGTCATTGCATCATCATAATACAGGTAGTCTGAACTACTGTAGGAATAAGAAAATCCAACACCAATTGGGCTCTCTAGATATATCATGTTTGTTTCTATCATTAATAAGATCACAGGTTAGAAGCAATAATATTTCACATGGTAATTATGACCTTGAAGAACAAAAATTGAAAAGGGACTACCCAAGCCACCATGAGAAAAAAGCAAGGCTCTCTACATCATGGGTGGGCCAAGAAAACTAGCCGACATCCATCTTGACCCTGATCTAGTAAACATCTTTGTTAAGGTTCTTCAAAGTTTTCGATCTACATGAGAGCTTGTAATAAATCATGCATATAGTTAGTAAGCATCTAGTTGTGTTTGAGCCCTCAGGGTGGCCAAATGCAATAATAATCAATACAAGAATAAAACCCTCAGGCTGAAAGGAGGAATGCAGAAGCAAAGGAAAAACTTTCATAGTGAAACCTTTAGAGAAAGAAGATAATAAAGGAGAAGTGGTAACAGATCCAGACCATTCAAAAGCCATGATGACGAATAGACAGCAGGAGGATGAAGAGTGGGAGAGGCTTTTTATAACTTGTTTTTTAGTAGGAAAACAGCCTGTACATCTAATTTTTGATAATGGTATAATTTTTTTATATCTGCAGAATTAAAAAGATGAATCTGAAAAGCCATAATACTAATCAATACAAGAAAAAACATATATTGGATAGAACTATTACCCATATTCCAAGAGTATTTATTTTTCCGCAAAAGTTCTCCATTAGGTCCTGCAGGTTTGAAAGGACCATGCTCCATAAATGCTCCATACCCAAGTGATGAGCATCCAGGCCCTACATTGTCCTCCATATCCATATCCAATTTAAAATTTGGCAAATATCATAAACTATGAACATTATATACAGTTATAGTTAGATACCCAAAACACTAAATGTAAATCGTCCACCTATATCCCACAGCAGTTGTACCCACATTTAAGAAATGCCATATACAAAAGTGTTACCAATCAGGTATTAAATTTTGACCTCCATACTCAATTGGCACAGATGTAGAAATGATAATGAAATATATTTTCTTTCTTATTGGCAAGCACACCACAGGAAATTGATTGAAGAAAACTCATAATAAACCTTTAAAGATAGCTTTGATTTTATAGAAAGAAAAAACAAAAAGAATTGTGGGGAGGAGAAAGGGTGATGAACAAGAAATAGTAAAATGATCTTGTTAAAGTTGTCTTAGGAATCTAAAACTACAAATGATCTCTCGCTGATCTAGCAAAGGAAGCCAGCAATCAACATGACCATCTCCAAATGCAGAGGCAGCATAAGCCGAGTCAACATGACATGTTAGCATAGCTACCTAACAATAGATGGGTAGTGGAACCACAATTTTATTGGCCAAGGGAGAAACGTAGGGTGAAAAGAAAAGAGACCATTCTTCTCCCAGTAGAAAAAGAAAAACAGAGTAATTCATAGCTGAAACGTTGTAGCAGACTCTAGACCATCAGTATGCAGTCACAGTATCCAAATGCACTATGAATCTGAGATAGAGAGCTCTGTAATCAAATAAGAGTATCAGTTTCCCAATGAATATTTTATTTCCGAAGAGGGTTTTCTCCATGTAAATGCCAGTGTTACTGTGTGCATGTTGTCTTTTCTGTGTTCATTATCATTTCATTTATATTCAGCAGACTCTTGAATGCAAGCATTGCTACTTCTGTTCATTGTAATTCCAGAGTTCAGTGTATATGCCTCTCAGAAGCTCCATTATTTGCTCACTGTGTTCTGTGTTTATATTTTCCTGTTAGACCTGCCAAATACATTGATGGCAAGAATTGAAGGCATGAAATTCTGCGGAGATTAAGTTAGTACAGCAATGCAGCCTTTAAAAAGCTTGCAGCTAATATGAAGTGTTTCATCAATGAAATTCAGTTTCTGTTGAATACATTGATGAGAGGCATTCAAGGCATGAAATATTGCGAAGATTACATCAGCGCAGCAATGCAGCATTAGAAAAACTTGTATCCAATATCAAGTGATCACCAAAATTCAGTCTCTGTAATTTCAAATCAAGTTGGTATCAAGGCCATGTTCAAAATTACTTGGAAATAAATCATGTATAGTAAATCCAGGAGTGGGTATGAAAAGAGCATAGAACCACTTCAGAAAAAGTTGGAAGACACAAACAGCAAAAAATGAAGGGTCTCCCCATGTAAGGCAATGCCAAGAAGACCCAGAGGTCAGGTTTCCTTGTTGGAAAGAAGTATTGTTGTGCTAAGACCCAAGAGAGATGATGACCTATCTCATGAAGAAAATGGCCAAGAAAGAGGAACTGTTGCAGCCTCCAGGAATAAAGAAGAGAATCCTGACCAGGAGGAAACCAAAGGTAAGAGGCATGAGACCTCCATTAATGGCATGGCTTCTTCTTAACCTTCTATTGCACCATTCAAAATAGAAGCCAAGATCAATATACGAACCTATGATGGACACATTGGTGATGAAAAGCTCAATGATTCGTTCAGGCAAATAGAGGTATATTTGATATTTCAGTATCCAAGGATACAAAGACAAGAAAAAAGCATACTTTCCTATGCTGAAAAAGACTACCCATGCATTAGTATGGTGGGAGAGCTACATGTATCCCTCAAAACAGCAAAAGAAAGCCCCATTGGCTTCTTAGGACGAGTTAAAAGCACTCCTGAAAAAACAGTTTTATCCCATTGGCTATCAAGAGGAACAACTGATTGAATGGCAATAGTAAATAATTCTACCAAAGCGATGGTCAAAATGTCCAAGAGTATACCACCAAATTCAGGAAGCAATCCATTATGTTAAGCCTCCAACTGGAAGATCAGCACTTATTAATGAAACACCAAGGAGCCTTGTGTGGCTAAATCAAAAGGAAACTAGCCCTCTTTGAGGGAAAGAAACTTGATGATCCGTTTAAGAAGGGATAGAAAACCAACACAGAATGGAGCAATAGGAAACACAAAGTATGGTGCCCAACAACGTGACAGGAGGATGACCTACAAAGCTGCTCAGTCGAAGGACAATGGTGAGAATTATTGCTATTTGCAATTATTGTAGTATAGATGGCCATACCAAGACAAAATGCTGGAAATTGCATCCTAGAAATCGGAAGAAAGCATAGAAGCAAGCTCTCACCAATATTTAGGGACAAGAATTAGAATGTGACTCCAAACTAGATGGGAATATCACTTATATGAGCATACAAAATTGAAAAACCACCAGCTAATAAGGATGAGTTGAAAAAACTCAGTGCCATGAGAGAACAGTTGTTCAACATCAACATTCAAATGAAGATGTTGAAGAAGGTCACTGCATTGTTTGGCCAGTGAATTCAGAAGAATCCAATCTCATAGGTGTTAGTGCAGAACTTGGGATTAAATACCAACAAGCATCCAAAACATCATCCATTACAATGGCTCTGCGAGACAATGTGAGATCAAATTTGGCATATAAGTTCATTTCATTGATGAAATGGATTATGATGTAGTCCCATTAGATGTCTGCGACATAACCTTTGACATCACTTATTTGTGGGATCACATGGCCATATAACCTCAAATTACAGCATAAATATAGATTGATTGAAGATGGAAATCCATTTCTAGTTAATGCTTGTATAGATGAGCCAAAAAAATTTGGTTTCATCCAATCAAGCCAAGATATCAATCAATGCAAGTAAGTAACTTGTAATCACACTTACAAACTGCAGGTGCAGGATAATCAAGCTCCAGAGCCGAATCTTCAAATACCGGTTTGCCTCCAAAGAGAGGCTAAGCATGGAATGTGTCTTGCAACGGTGTTTTTTCTCCAGAGAAAATTGGAGCATGGAATGCAACTACCACCAAACTCAATTGAAATTTTGTGGAACCAAAAGCCTTGAAATTGAGGAGGTCTGATCTGTAACAGATCTAGCTAGAAGAAGCCAACAGTCAACATGGCCCTCTCCAAATGCATTGGTAGAATAAGCCCAGTCAACAAGGCATTTCAACACCACATTTTCATAACTACCTAGCCAATGAATGGGCAGTTGGCCAACAACTTTCCTGGCCAAGGGAAAAAAGAGGCCATTCTTCTTCCAGCTGAAAAAGAAAAACAGAAAGGGAGTTCAGAGCCAAATGTTGTAGGAGACTCAAAACCATCTGTATGCAGACATGGTAACCAAATGCAATGAATCTGAGAACCAACAACCTCTACAACCACATGATTCTCCACTCTACAAACTTCCCATCCTGGTTGATGTTCAATATAAGAAATAAGTTAATACAGATTACACAAGGAGGAACTTTTCAGCTTCCCACAGGAACAGGCTATTTAGAATCATGGGTATATCATGTGGTACAAAGTGTTATAAATGTGAATGAGGGAGTCACAGAAGAGCATGGAATGGCTGATGTCTTTCAGCAACTGATTGACGTTAGTGGGGTTCATAACTGGGCTATTGTAGAACACAAAGTTCTTCAAGATCTGGGTTTAAATTGGTCTGATCTCTATTCTGTTGTTTGTCGCATTTTGGAAGTGTGGCAAAATAAGGAAGCTTCCCAAGTGCATGAGCTTATACTTGAAAGATATTTTTTTGTACTTGGCTGGATCACTCTATCAGATATTGATGTTAAGGAAGCTGGTGCTTTGCCATGGAGTCCTGAATTGGGCAGAGACAAGTTGCTTGAAATTGAATACTTCATAAGTTTTAGCAGAATTCTGCGCCATAATGTTCATTTTGGCCATACAGGGGAGCTATCACAGCTGGAAAATATCATTCTAGATATACTCTCTCAGCTTCAAACATTATACAAAGAGTATAGTGTGAATGAAAGGGGTTGGTTATTCTTAAGGCATAGTGCATGGATGTCTTTAATTTTATCATTGCTCTAGGAAGGTCTGTGGAAAGTGTCTCTGAGAAAGATCCCAGTTTCAAGAGAGGACACATTTTGGATAGAGCAGACATCTAAAGATACTTCGTTACTCGCACTTTGTGAGCAGTTAGTTTTTTGTGTATTGAAGGATGGGAAATCAAGCGTTTTGCTGAAAATATTGACATCCCTTTTGATCATGCATGTCGGGGCACTGCGAAAAGCTGTGCTTTTCGTTCTTGATGGAAAAGAATGTGAAGATGATGCACTGTTTTCACTAAATTTGCTGCTTCAAGCAGGTTATGACAAGTCAAAGCAGGAAGAGCTATTGGGGAAGCTAGGAGCTAGCTTTAAGCTTATAGAGTCTGTACTTGGAACTCTGACAAATTTTAGAGGAATTGTGAGCAAAGAAAACACAGGGAACCTTAACAAACTTTTTCTGAGCTCCTCGTTGCATGGTTTCCCATCACATGTTCATCCAGGGAGTGCAGCTGTGGTCTCTTCTACCCTCTCTGTTGAGGTATTTTTGTATACAATTGAGCATTTTTTCAGAGCAAGAGATGCATTAGGGGGAATTGAGGTTGATGCAGAATTTTTCAATAGTTTGCTTGAGGTCATAATGACCATAAAGTTTGACAGGCTATTTGAGGGTATACATGATAAATGTAGAATCCTGTTCAATAATTGAATTCCCTCTATAGAAGAGAGATGTATGTATAGTGATCTATTTTTGCTGAAGAACATGGAAAGACTGGTAAAAGAAATGAACTCAAGAAAGGAGGTTAACTTATCTATTAAAGAGCATCTACTTAGAAGTACAACTGATATGGTGGAATGCCTGAGAACGGATCCTAGTAAAGTCATTTTGCTTAAGTTTTATTTGGGGAACACTAAGGACTCATTGATGTTGAACCAATCCAACAAGTTCCACGAATTTCTTGGAGGCAATGGTAACTTTTTTCCTTTAATTGATGCTTTTGATGGATGCCATAATGAGTCAGTGAATACAAAGGTGCTACAGCTGTTTATTAATCTTTTAAGAGGTGATCCGAGTTATATTAACTTGAAACACACCTTGCAAGGAAAGTTCTTATTAATGGATTCATCTACTTTGGCTTCATGGCTGGAAAAAATGCTGCTAGGATATACTGCTCAATCAGCTGTAGGTAATTTGCCAACAGGAGTCTCTAATTCAGTAAGAGATTCAGCTATTGCTTTCATCAATGCTCTGGTGTCACCTTCATCTGATTCAAAATCAAGAGAACTTTGTGATCACATTCTTGATGCATTGCTTGTGGGTCTAGAGAAGGCATTCCTGTCATTTGATGTTCCTACTGCGAAAGAATACTTCAATTTTGTAGTTCAGTTGGAAAATGGTGAGTCCACAATAAAGCCTATTATCAAGAGGGAAATTGATATGGTGGTCAAGTTGTCTGCCGATGAAACCCATATGTAGGGTTTGAAGTTTGTCTTGGGTTTTCTAGTTTCTGCACTGGGTTCGTATGGTGCTAACAAGCATGTTTCTGAAAAATTAACAGAGAAGCCTTGGTCAAACACTAGTTCTAAGGTGACAAAGTAACAATCTCAGATGCGAGGCAACTTATTGGACAGCCAGCTGTTGTA